>WIGO01000366.1:0-34388 GCA_014235945.1 Colletotrichum plurivorum
CTGAACTTGAGCTTCTTTAATTGTTGATTGCATTGTTGTTGGTGGAGTGATTGAAGGGAAGGTTGAAGTGGTCGCGTCATGGTGGTTGGGTGGCGCACTCGCTTGTCTGGCGCACTCGCTTATCAACCACGTTACAATATACATTGATTGATACCAATATGTCATAATACATGCCGCAGAGACGTTCGTCTGCTTTCTACCGTGCGCAAGTCTAGAGTTATATCACTGTCCGGCAGAGGAATTCGCGGTTAGGGGTTCCAAAGGGTGTTATTCACCAAAAAAATGAAGTGTATACTAGTCTTCCAACAGCCGACATTACCGAGCGTCCGTCCACACCCAGCACCATTGCACCTCATCCAACACACCCATTCTCCATAGCTCCGTATACCAGACTTCCGATGCCTGAACGATCCACGTGTTTTTTTTTTTTATTTAGTTCGCCTTTGCCGTCAATTCTCGCCATCTTCCACGCCTCAAAACCAGTCAACCTCTCCGCTCTGAACACATCCTCCCCAAGCCAAGCAGTAGAAAAGTGTGAAGCATCACCATCTCCCACACCGACGTCTCCGAAATCTGCAGTCAATCCACGCTCTGTATCAGCGGTGCACAGAAAGCCCAGATGGAGGTTCATCCGCTGCCGCCGCGGTGCGCAAGACGAAGTCCGGTACACCACTTTACCAGCACATTTGCCATATTAGGCAAGCCGTTCTCTTAACCGGGTGGCCGTCCGCTTCGGTCGTCTGTCCTGTGGGTGGCGGCGAACAAACCCCCCTGAGATGCGGCTGGGACTCGTGCACCTTTTCTTTTTTTTTTCTCCTCCTTTTTTGTAGAATTTCGTACCATTTTACTCTGTGTCCGCTTATGTGACGTAAGGAACGGTAGTCGTCAAGAAAAACGTCGAGGAAGAGAAGGCGAGAAGTCAGATGTAATCGCATGCTGAGTTGAAGCAAGAGTAGACGTAGCAAAAGGTAATTGTGGTAAAAACGTCTCCGCGAGTCAGGGTCCGATGCTCTTCATCACGGCGGGCTTTGGTACGTTCGCGGTAGCTCGCTGTGTTGTACTGACTGGTCGAGCACCGCCGACGAGCAAAGTTGCAGCCCGAATGAGCGCCCGTGTATTGTCCACGAGGAATCGCCGAGGGAGGACAAATCGTTTATCACCGGCTTGGAATTTTCGAGAGAGGTTTTCATCGGTTCAACAGTAGCGAGGTGGTTTAACTTCGGCTCGCAGGTATCCAAGCCGTCGATTCTACAGGGCCGTTCGGGGTTCGGCTCGCGGCGGATGGGTGGGTCGATCCACCCGCCGCGACCGCCGCACATCGCCGGTTGTGCGACGGCGAGGAAACGGAAGACAGCCGGGGAAGAGGTGGAGGTGGCGGACGGGGACCATTTAATGCTCCACGTTTCAGCTGACCGTCCAAAAGGGGTAGTGAACACCGAGCCTCCCGGATGACGTCTAATCGATGACCGCTACGTGAACTCTATAACCCCCATTGTCTCGTTTCCTGTTATCGGCCGAAATCTCGCGGCAACAGAGGATTCCGGCCCTCCCCGGGTCACGGGATTGCGGTCGCGGTTTCCGGATAAGCTCAATCGAGTAACCGGTTTGCTATTTTACATAACAACACCGGACGGACTTTTGCCTCCTGGGTTCTCCCCTGGCGGCGGAAATGGCTGTGGAAATAGAGCACTTGAGCACTTAACACTCGGGAAATGGAAGAAAGAGGGGATGAAGAGGGAGGTCGGCTAGGTTAGCATTTAGGCGCCATTCGAAACGCCCAGCCCTGCAGGATGATCTGCAGGTTTTCGAACGTCATCTTGCGCCGAACTACTCCGTTAGGATACGACCTTGGAACTTGTCGAACTTGCGGCAGAGAGAAAGCCTCTTTGTCCCTCTCCAAGCCTTGCCTGAAAAGCCTCAACGGCTTTTCAGTTCCAGTGGGATAGTTGTGGGAGAAGGGACGAGTCCAATCTTCACCGCATAGTTAAAGGGCACGTTGCTAAATACAGACTGCTGGTTTCGGGGCCGAGCCAGCCCGTCCGCGACTAGGCCGAGTCCTAGTCTCCCCCCTAATAACGACACGTGCGGACGCTTTCTTTGTCCTTGCGCCTCCGTGGGAGCTTTTCTAACCGTCGTGCCGCCCACGCCAGCCTGGGTAATTTCCTGATTACTTTACTTGGCGTGTGTTAATACAACGGAGACTCCCGGATATGATGGTTTGCTCCCGCCGTAGGCGCGTCTCGACAAGGAGAGAGGCTGAAGCCGAGTCAGGCAGTCAACCGGGGATATTGGGATATCCCTGACGTCTCACGATGGACGACCTTGCACCCTACCATGGGCGATGGGCAACTCTGCTGCTAGCGTTAACTTTAACTCCCCACCTTCGCACTGACGCTACCGACCTCCCGCCAGTGTTGCCGTGAGGATGCGGGAGGTCGGTGCTCACGGGTCAGCGGTTGTCTGTTGAAAGCCCCTTGGCATTTCGATGCGGTTGGACATCCGGGGGATTCTGTCCCAGATTTCCATCTTCTTTCTTCCTTACCCGTGACTATCGCAGACGACTATTGGGGTCCATCTGTTCAACACGCCCGTACCGGGGAGAGGCCATGAATCGACGACAGCGGATTCGGATAATAGCAGAACCTCGATGTTAACGGCCTGGAAGCGATACACGGACTGAGACGCAACTGCGAACGCCCCCGGGGGGTCCGCGAGACGGATTTCGGAGGGAGGGGGCAAAGAGGAGGACGGCTGCGATGGAGTCCCCCTTGAGCGACGTCGACGACCTGACGCTTTCGGCCGCGGAAGAATCGACGGCCAACCCGAACGAGACGAGGGCGCCTCTTGTGGTGGGGGTGACAACAACGGCGCTCTTTCTCGCCACGCTGGTCACGGTTCTGAGAGTCTACGTTCGCGGGTTCTTGATGAGGAAATGGGGAGCGGACGACACGGCGCTCGTGGCATCATACGTATGAGAGCGGTCTGCCGAGGGCTTGAGGGTTACCTACTGACGACCTCTGCAGGTTCTCGTGTTTGTGACCGGGCTTCTGATGCTCATTAGTAGGGCAAGCTGGGACTCGCTATATCTGGATATCCTGCTAATTTCACCCAAAGATACGCATTACGGGGACGGCCGACACTCGATGACACTTTCACGGCAAAATTACTTGAGGACGCAGGAGGTAGGCCGGAATGGCTTTCACTTCAGGAAGAGCGTTGCTGACTTTTTTCTTCAGATAGCTATTACAGCCGTTGCCGTGTACCAAGCTGTAAGTCCGAGGGAAAAGCAACGACAGACGAAGCAGAGACGTCCTGACCGCGCCTAGGCATATCCTTTGATCAAGTGCACCTTCCTACTGCAGTACCGCCGGGTCTTCCCGCTGCCGCCGTTCCAGAGGCTGTGCGACATCTTCCTGGCGTTCATCGTCGCCTTCGGGATCACCCAGGTGATCTCTCTCACCCTCGCCTGCATCCCCCTCCGGAGCCTGTGGGACTTCACCGTACCCGGGAAGTGCTTCGACCTGCTGAGCTGGTGGTACGTCGGGTCGTCGATCAACCTCCTCACGGACCTCGCGATCCTGTGCATGCCCGTCCCGCTGCTGCGGACGGTTCGCCTGCCGATACGGCAGAAGATTGTGCTGATGTCGACCTTCGGACTCGGGCTCTTGTTAGTTTCCCCTGGAGCATTCGCAAACCGAAGTAGAGATGCTAACAAGACGGATCCCGCAGCACCTGCGCGATATCCGTCGTGCGACTAACAACCCTCAAAAAGTCATCGACGTCAACCGACCCCACCTACGAGACCGTCGTCGCGGGCATCTGGTCCATAACGGAAGTAAGCTGCGCCATCGTCTGCGTCTGCGTCCCGACCCTCCGCCCCCTCCTCGGCGCGCCGAGCCCGAGCCTGATGACGCACAACTACCTCCCGCACAACATCGAAGAGAGCGCCGACACGGAGCTCTCCACCCAGACCGACTCCTCGCGGAAGAGGCGGTCGCGGACAGCGGGGAAGCAATCCATCGGGGACCCGGAAAACCCGCGCATCGTGATACACTCGCGGACCGCGTCCGAGGCGACGGTTACGACACCAGCGAGAGCGCATACGAAAGAGTCGAGGGACGAGTTGAGGAGGCAGATGGCGGCGGCGATGACCCTGCCGCTGACGAGGATTGATACCGACGACGGGGTGGAGTTTCTGCCGGAGGCGGGCCCGGAGAGGGAGGCGGAGCTGCCTACGCCGCTGCAGCCGCCGCCGAGGAGGCATACGGATCGGATGAGTGTTGGGGATTACTTTGGTGCGATGGCGTGGGAGAGTTCGCGGCAGTCGAGCCTGGTGGACTCTACGGAGGTGAGGGAGAGCTCGAGTACGAAAGATAAGGGTGACGATCCGCCATGATGGTTGCGGGATGTTCGAAGAAGGCAGGGCTCGAAGGACTAGAGCGTGTGCAAGGATTCAGCGAGTGGTCGTACATCGGTCGGAACATCATCAGAAGAATCCAGAGGAGATGTCGTAGCCACCAGTGGACATGGCTCTTAGACGTTGGAACTGTCGACGTTGTCAGTAATAATGCGGCCTTACTTTCAGTCGCGAGGGTTGCAATGGGTATTGAGGACAGGCGCAATGAAATGGAAATAACAGCACATGAGGATATGGGCACGGAAAAGTATTTTGTTGGTAAATGCGAAAGGGCAAGGCAAGCTTTCTGGCTGGAAGGAGAGGTAGCGACTGGACGTCGGGGAGTTAACGGGGAACTAGATACCACAACATAAATACCTTTTCAGAGGTCGAGACAGGCATGAATCGCAAAGCTCATCAAACCAAAGAGTCTAGGGCAGAGAGTACTGAATCAGCCCACGAGCGACGACCTCAAACACATGGTGTCTCTCCAGTTCCGCCCGAGTCCTGTCGACAGTCCAAGGGCGGCTGCCATGGCGCTGGCAGAACGAGACTGTCAGACGCAAGAATCAGGACTTGTCAGCCGGAGCGTCGATAAAAGCTAACGAGTAGGGCGAGAAGAGAAACAGGGAAGAGAGGAAGTTTCTGATCATCAAGATATCTCCAGCCCTCCCAATACGTCGCACGGCGAAACCGAGCCTCAGAAAGTCGCCTTCGCTTTCACGTTCTCCACACGATGTGCAAGGCGCACTTCGCTACCCCCGTATCGATCAAGAGGCAGACTGGCCCAGATTACCAGAGCCCAGATAGCGGGTCTCTTAAGAAGCCACCCCAGGGACTCGGGGCTCTAGACCCGGCTTGTCAACTCATCTTGGTGCGTGTCAAACGACGTCCCGAGCCCGTGGATCGGACGGGGCGGGAAAAGGGAGAGATGGATCAGAAGGAAACCCCAGCAGGGATAACTTTGTTTGGTGGATCCGCGTATGCGCTGTTGTTAGTGTCATTTAACGTGAGCGTGTGGCTTTGGAAACCGAGACCGAGGTGCGAAAGGGAGGCTGTGCCATCCACGTCAACAAGAGCCCTATGAGACCAACAAGACGGCAGGGTCCCGCAAATGTGTTCAAGCTGCAGCTTATCAATTCAAAGACAGCAGAACTGCCGCCCCTCAAAAACCGAAACCGAGATTTCCGGCCTCGCATCCAGCCAGTTGTTTTACACGCCAGCCCGTAATGCTGCGGCCGGCCGGGCTGTGCTTGAGAAATAGGCCCGTTACCACAGGGTGATGGGCGTTCAACAGAGGGTAATAAAGAATTTCACCACAGAGATGGACCGGAATACGTGGAATTGCGAAACAGAATCATTGAATTTGCTGGTGTATATAGATGCACGGCTATCCGGCAATGATTTCGAACATGTTGTACTACTCAACCCAATCAACTCGGACTCCAAATCACCAGCTTCCAGCTCAGTTTCTTCTCGCCGCACTTGCTGTTAATTTTCAATTGCATCCGATTTTTAGTTGTACTTGAACTATCTCCGGCCCCAGTCGTCTTCGACCCGAGTTGAAGACCCTCGCCGCCAGTTATTCCCATCTCGACAAACCGAACCCAATGTCCAAAATGTCCGCCCTCTTCAGTCCCAGACTCAAGTCCCCAATCCACTTCATCCAGCTCCTACTGGTCGCAGTGACGCTGGGAATCTCGGTCGCGCGCATCTTCATGCCGAACCGGCCCCGTGGCAGGTCAGGCACCATGGCCCTAGGAATGGTGAGTATACCCTCCCGAACACCTGACATACTCTCTCGAGACAGCTAACTAAGCCCTTCGAACAACAGGCAGCAAAGTCATTCGTCATCATCCTCTACCAGGTCCTCACCGAGCACGTCGCCTCCCTGAAGCGCTGGGCCAGCCTCAAGGCCAACCTCATCCTCAACGCCATGGAGATCGTCTTCTGGGCCGCTGTCGTGTACATGTCGATCCAGTCGCAGACGCAGCAGGTGTGTGTTGGTGTCAGCTGCACCCTCGGCTGGGTCGTCGTCGTCCTTGGTGTTCTGCTCAGGTACGCTCTACTCTTTCTCTCCGCCTATTGCAGTCAACTAATAGGGTTTTGACAGCATGATCGCGGGATACGCTACCATAATCGCCTGGCTCGACTTCCGCTTCTCCCGCGCCAACGGCGTCCCTCGTGGGTCCAAGTCGGTGCCTTTGGAGAGCCGCAGCGAGGAGGGACGGTCGGTCGAGTCTGTGCAGGTCGAGGAGATCAACCAGGAGAGGAGGAAGCCTGAGGCGTACGCCGGCCAGGGATACGCGCAGACGCAGCAGGTGTATTGCCAGCAATACGCTCAGCCGGGCTATCAACAACAGCAACAAGCCTATGGCCAACAGCCGCCCACGTACCCTCAGCAAGCGTACGGACAGACCTACGGACAGCAGTCGTACGGAAGACAATGATCAAACCGCCTGGGGAGAGATCAGCGAGGGATGGGAACGGGATGGAAACACCGCGGCAAGAGTGGGTGAAAGGGAAATCGAGTTGTGTCATTTCATTTGTATCATCAGCGGACAGCGAAGGGACTCACAGGAGCAGGAGAAATAGGGCATGGGGAAAGGAATAGACGGAAATAACCTACCACAGCAAATCGCTTTTGTAAACGTCAGCAGAGAGGCCATTTGGCCAGAATCAACACGCCTCGTGGCGGAAAAGAAAACTTCAGATAGAAAGAATACCCCTTACCATTTGCAACGCCTCCCTTACCTGAACATACCAGAGAGAAACCCCTCAGCGTTGAAAGCCAAGAAACAGCTTGTCAAGAGCATCGGTCAAAGACGGCTCGCGCCTATCCTTGTTTACCCGCAAGTCGGTCAACCTCGCCTTCCCGGTCGCGACCGCTCGCCGCTCGGCACGCGTGAGAGGCGGCTCGTGTAGAGACCAGCCGCCCAGCCACGATACGGAATCTCTGCCGCGCCGACGCGGTGGTCTCGGAGCGGAATCGTTTTCAGGGTCCTGCTGCTGCTTGTCAAAGTGTACATGCCTGGACGCGGACGTCTCAACTTGCGGCTGCGGCTCCCTCGATTCCTGTATCCTGTCAACGTCGTCAACTTCACAAGGCGGGCAAGGCTCAAAGCAAGGCTCAAAGCAAGGCCTAAACCCAGCGTCGTAAAACAGCCCCGCGGTCACGGGATGCGCCGTCGAGAACCCAAGCCAGAAAGCAGGCTCCCTCACCCCCGGTATCCTCGCCCCCTCGAGCCGCTGCAGCCCCGTCCCGTCCTCACAGATCCGGCGCAGCAGCCACGCGACGTCCCCCGCCAGCACGTCCCTGTCCGCCCCCCAGCGCTCGTCGACGTACGCCATGGCAATTTGATTCACGAGCGCCGGCAGCGTGAGCACCTGCGTCAGCGTGTCGTCGTCCCCGACGCGCATGCACACCGTCTCGAGCCGGTCGAAGCGGTGGTTGTCGTCCGTGGCGAGGTACTTCACGCGCACCTTGTACGTGTCGCCCGCGGCGGTGGCCACGCCGAAGGCGTCCGGATCTTCAGGGTAGGTTGTCAGGCCGGCCGCCGCGGCCCACGACATGACGACCTCACGGGTGTAGGCCGGGCAGACGATGCTGACGTGCGCGGGGCGGCGGGCGGTGAAGCCGTAGGCCGTCATGGCGGCGGTGCCGCAGACGGCGTACTGGCAGTGGGAGAAGATCATGCCGATGCGGTAGAGGACCTCGCGGACTGCGTGTGGGTCTGGGCGCGGGAGCAGGGAGGGGAGGGAGCTTGGTGAGTCCATCGGGCTTTTTGGGACTTCGGTTAGAGATGGGAAGCTTGGTGTCTGTAAACCGGCGTAGTTAGGAGCCCGGTGGCAACTGTCTGTAGGATTAGTGGGTGCTAGGAAGCGTGTGTATCTCACCAAGGTAGGAAGTTTTCAGCGAATATGGAGTATTCAGGGCCTTCGTAACGAGAGCTAGCGAGGCAGGCGGGGGTAAACTGGTGAAGAAGTGAGATCGAGGCGTTGCTATATGGCTGGAATTAGCTGTTGAAGCTGTAAACTGACGAGATGTATATGGCCAGACGTGCTGGCTATTAAGTAAATACTTCCTTCGTGATGAGAAGGCTCGTGCTGGTGCATGGTGCAGCACAGAGTCATTGTATTCAGACAATGGATCGAATGCTTGGTTTCTAGGATGTTCTGGTGTAGTACAACTGAACAAGAGCCTTCAAAGTGCACGACCCGAGCGAACAAAGGCGCCACTCAACTGAAATCTCGAGAGAGAGCAATAGTCGTCACTCGATTGTCCTGGATGAACAGAGACAGCAGATTCCACACCGTTCCGAGGAGCCGCGTGTGATGCAAGAACAAGTTCGTCTTATGCCTGGCGGGGTCTCTATTCGTTGCGTTCCCAGCCACCCAAACGCCTATTCGTACAGTGCTGGCTAAGCCCTGGTATCCCACCGTTGGACTAAGCCCAAAAAGTGACCATTTCCCGTTCAAAGCTCCTCCTCCACCTCCATCGAATCGCCGTTTGATGGGCCCTTGGCCGGGCCGTCCTTTTTGGGCATCGTCGCCTCCTTGTCGATCATCTGCCTCGAGACGGAAACGATGTTGTCCTCGATCAGCTGTTGGCCGACGTCCTCCAAGTGCTTCTTGGGGTCGAGCTTGCCGACGTAGCGGGTCTTGAGTTGGTCCTTGGTGAGCTCCGTCTCCTCCTTAACGCGCTTCTCGTAGCCCTCGGCAAGGCTGACGAGACGCTCCAAGCGCTCCTTGTTGCAGGTGGCCTCCGCCCTGAAGTCGTTCATCTCCAAAGCCTCGGTCCAGACGTGCTTGTGCAAGTTCATCAACATGTTCTCCTCGAGGGCGGTCTTGCGGTAGTTGATGCCGATAGAGTAGTAGTGCCTGTTCAGGCCGTGGATGAGGGCCTGAATCGAGGGCTTGTTGAGGTGGCCCAAGTTACTCGTGCTCTGCCTGGGCTCCTGACCCAGCATGAGGGACTGAGGGTTGATCAGGCGGAAGGCGTCAATGACGACCTTGCCCTTGACGGACTGGATGGGGTCGACGACGACGGCGACGGCACGGGGGGTCAGCTGCTCGAAGGACTGCTGTGTGTTGATATCGACAGAAGACAGCCAGCAGCCGAAACCGGGATGGGAGTGGTACCAGCCGACGACGGCCTCGGGTCTGTTTGTCTCGTTCGTCAGCGCGCGCTCGCACATGCATAGGTCCTATGTCCCGGAGCCCCTCACCTTCCAGTCTGTCGCAGCATGTCCATCATCTTCATCTGGAAGACCGGGTCGACGGCCTCTACACTAACACCGGTTCCGCTCTGGGGCATGGCAAAGACATCCACCACGCGGACCGTGAAGTCGTCGACGAACTCTCCCAGCATCAGACCCATGACTTCCATGGGAACACCGGCGCGGCCGTGTCTCAGCATCTTGAGGAGGGCGAGGGAGGAGATGTAGACGGTCTCGGAGTTATCGATGAGTTGTGTGTTGTCCTAGAGCGCATGGTCAGCACGAGATTGGGTACAGATGGCGGCGCGGGAGCTGTCTCGATAGCTCCCGCAGGTGGGATGCCCTTACCGTTCCGGGTTGGCTGCCCATGCCGCCCAGGCCCTGGGACTGGAGCATGTTCCTAAAGCGCTCCATTGTGATGATGTGTCTGCGATGAAGATTTGAGGTGAGATCGGTGAGTCGGATGCGTCGCGGGGTTGTAGATGTGCTGTCGTGGAGGAGAAGGAGGGACTGGTTGAGGCGATAGAGTCGAGTGGAAGGAGCTGGCCTGTGGGTTGTTGACGACAGCTCTGAGCAGCCTGGCGAAAAAGGGCCCCGGCAGAGCTAGCCTGGTCCGGTACGTACCGGTTGGCTGACAAACAGTCACGTGGGGACGTGAAGCGGTTGCGGCGACGAGAAAACGCAGTAACCAGAGAACAGTTTGAATACCGAAAAAACTTGATTTGCCATCAATTGAAATTAACGTGGTATTCTCATGAGTTGAGCGGTATAGAACTCGATTGAATCGAACGAGAGACTCCTATCCGCGCGGTTGCTTGCTTGTTAAGTTGTGGCACAGTATAAGTAAGAAAGCCACAGTTCGAAGTGAGCCCCGCCGCATTTGGTATTGCCTGCCTACACCGCTCGCCCAGTTCCTTGCTCGAGGTTTGCTGGCTGTCCTTCAAGGCATGTAACTAGGTGAGCATCAATAACCATTAATGCCTTCTAAAATTCTGAGGAAAAGAAATACGCCTAAGCAGTTTTAGAGGACATTCTTAGAGAATCCCAGGGTTTTAAGCCGCGTCTTGCCATTCATCGCTGGTGATGATGTAAGAATCCCGTCCCACCACTCCATCCAAAGGCGCGACCCTGCTATCCTCCACGCGCATCATTGGGCGATTTCGGACAGCACAACCATGCTCTTTCTGGTGAATCAGACAATATCATTGGCCGGATCATTACTTCCACCGCTTCGTCCAACTTCATCTGCTGTTTTCCATTGGTCAAAAAGCTCCTGCCAGTTAGCCTCTTCCCTGTCTGCGATCCCGGTTGCCCATTGGCCTGACATTATTATCCATCCACGCAGCCTTGGGAAATCTGGGGCCGAGCCGAGCTTCTTCGCCCACGCGCAGCCTTCGCACCTTTTCCCATCCTTCCCTCCCACCACCACCCCCAATTTTCATCCATCGCATCGCGTACTAACAGACTTCCTCCGCGACCGCGCACAGCAATCGCTGCACCACGACCGACGCCATGTCACCCCTCGGATCGGTGGCCTTGAATGGATCTCCGAATCCAAAGAAGGTCGCCTATTTCTACGACTCCGACATTGGCAACTATGCCTACGTTACCGGTCACCCCATGAAGCCGCACCGCATTCGCCTTGCGCACAGCTTGATCATGCACTACGAACTGTTCAAAAACATGGAGATTTACGTGCGTAACATACTCCACGCGAAAACACTGCGACAGCCACTGACTTGCCATCTGCAGCGCGCGAAGCCGGCCACGAGAGGTGAAATGACCCAGTTCCACACAGACGAGTACATCGATTTCCTGCAGAAAGTCACCCCCGACAACATGGACGCCTACCAAAAGGAGCAGGGCAAGTACAATGTCGGAGATGACTGTCCCGTCTTTGACGGTCTCTTCGAGTTCTGCGGCATCAGCGCCGGAGGCAGCATGGAGGGCGCCGCCCGCCTCAACCGCCAAAAGTGCGACATCGCAGTCAACTGGGCTGGTGGCTTGCATCACGCCAAGAAGAGCGAAGCCAGTGGCTTCTGCTACGTCAATGGTAAGCGCATCTTTTGAAGCCTGTCGTGTTGATGGCCTAACTCTTGCAGACATCGTCCTCGGTATCCTCGAACTCCTGCGATTCAAGAAGCGCGTCCTCTATATCGACATCGATGTCCATCACGGAGATGGTGTCGAGGAGGCCTTCTATACGACCGACCGAGTAATGACCGTGTCCTTCCACAAGTATGGCGAGTACTTCCCCGGAACCGGTGAGTTGCGCGACATCGGCATCGGCACCGGCAAGCACTACGCCGTCAACTTCCCCCTCCGCGACGGCATCGACGACAACTCGTACAAGTCCATTTTCGAACCCGTCATCGAGCACGTCATGAAGTTCTACCAACCCGAAGCCGTTGTCCTGCAGTGTGGCGGCGACAGTCTTAGTGGTGACCGCCTGGGTTGCTTCAACCTCAGCATGGAGGGTCATGCCAACTGCGTCGCATACGTCAAGAGCTTTGGTCTTCCTACCCTGGTCCTTGGTGGTGGTGGATATACCATGCGTAATGTCGCCCGCACTTGGGCCTACGAGACGGGTGTTCTCGTGGGCAAGCAGCTGCCCAGAACGCTGCCTTACAACGAATACTACGAAGTACGTTTTCCGCACTACTGCGACCTCTCCTCAGCTAACCTCCCCTCTCAGTACTATGCACCCGATTTCGAGCTTAATGTGCGCCCATCGAATATGGAGAATTCCAACAGCTACGAGTACCTCGAAAAGATCAAGGCCGCCGTCATCGAGAACCTTAGACACACCCAACCCGTCCCGTCGGTGCAGATGCAGGATGTGCCCCGCCAACCCCTCCCTGGTGGCATGACCGACGAAGAAGAGGCCGAGTTGAACGACTTGGACGAGGACGAGCACACCGACGAGCGCATGACCCAGCGCCGCTGGGAGCAGCGAACGAACAACGAGGCCGACTTCGAGGATAGCGACGATGAAGATATGGAGCAGGCGAACGGCATCACCCGTCCTCGCAACGCCAAGAAGCGTACGTTCCGCGACTACCGTCAGGCCGAAGCCGAAACCAACAGCGGAGCTGCATCCCCTGTCAACGGCGCATCCGCCGATGAAGCCCCGAATGCCGAACCCATCGTTGATGCCGACATCACCCTCGAGAACCCCGTTGACGCCGACGACTCTTCTGAGAAGCCTGCGGCCGAGAAGGAGGCTGCTTTAGAAGCTCCCAAAGAAGATGTTGTTGACGGTGACGGCGACGTCGGCATGGGCGACAGCGCTGATGTAGACGAGGCTACGACGACCATCAAGAAGGAAGAAGTTGAGGCGGAGCCCGCCCAGATTGCTGAAAAAGAAGTTAAGGATAAGCCCTCGTCTCCTAAACCTTCTGACAATCCTGCCGCGGATGATTCAGCTGTTCCAGAGATCAAGGATAAGGTCAAGGATAAGGAGGAGGCCCCTGAGGCTACTGAAACTGCCAAGGAAGCACCAAAGGAGTCTGACAAGGAGTCCACAGAAGCGGCTGCGACAACAGAAGTAAAGGAGCTCAAGGAATCCAAGGACGCCAAGGAGTCCACCGCGCCAAAAGAGACCCCTGTGGAGCCCAAGGAGACCGCCGAGGCAGACAAGGACACTGCCGATAAGCCTGAGGACAAGGCCCCCGAACCAGCAGAAGACAAGATGGATGTGGACGAAAGTTCAGAGGCCAAGCCCGCATCCTAGTATAAGCATTACAGGTGTAGATCGCAATGATGAGACGTCAATATCATGCGCGCTCGGGAGAGTTAGCCTTGGAACAAGGACTAAGCAGGCAGGCTTTAGGCGTTCGGGGGGATGGCTTTCAAGGGACTAGGCACGGGGCCTCTCTTTTCTTTTCTGGGGATCATTAGCTTGTTGTTTTTGTTGATACTCTCTCTTGCGCAGTCGAAAACCCTGCCAGCGTGGGAGTTTCCCACTAGTTGTATTATAGAAGCAATGAGCGTAATAGTATGCATTTTTGTAGCGACTCCTTTTCTCTATTGGTTCATATGCACATCTGCCTTCCACTGTTGACTTGGCCTGTCTAGGGTCGTGTGATTGAATCACTCATCACACTAGTTGATGAGCATAGGCAGGCACTTATACAGGCTACAGACTGCTTGTCAAAGGGGCCTTTATTACCTAGCTAATGCAAACTACCCGACCTCCCTGCTGACTTCCACAGTGACTTTGGATGGTCTTGAGATCGAGGACCTTGCAATTCCTCCAGATACATCAGCTTCTGGCCACAGAAAAACCACGAGTTGCTTGTCCCACCAAAAACGCTCGAGGGCTTGCCTCCCATCCACCCCGTCGAAGACTACAAGTCGCCATGGCCTACGATGTCAATTCCACTCAAACACGACGTCCCTCTCATTCATAGTCTTCTCCTTCCACCCGGTCATAGACACGTCTTTCCACCCCAGGGCGTCGCAGCTGATCGTGCCTCTGAAGTAGCGGCACTCGTTCCCCGAGTATACCAGGTATCCCATTCCACTCTGTGGCGTTGACGGAGTGGTACTCTCTTGGGTGCTCGATGGCCCAGACAGGACTTTCCCCTTCCACATGAACCAGAACTTTGGCGACCGGAAGCTGTTCTTTTCGAAGTTTTGGAATCGCTGGCGCTCCTTTTCGTCTTCTCGCTGGCTGGGTTCGTCCTCCTCGCTTGCACCCTGATCGTCGTCTGACATGGTCTTGGAAGAATTGTCGTCATCTTCGTCATTTTCGTCATCATTTGAGGAACTCGGTTCTTCGAGTTGGGTCACCAGATCTCCCAACACCTTCGCGCTACCCGCCAGCACGACATTTGCTTCCAAGGCGCCGGGTAGGAAGAGACTCCCTAGTAGGCCTCGACCGTCATCCGAGAGGCAGAATATCTCCAGAGCCGGCTTTTCTCTTGTGCAAGACGACTTCCTGGCGATGGCTTGGGCTTTGGGGCATTTGAACGAGTATTTGCCGAACGTTCTCTTGACTTGGAACTCCGCCCGGCGGCCGGATCTGCCGCTTGATCTTCCGACGCGGTTGTGCACGTGTCTCGTGTTGAATGCTGATTCTTGCCAGTCGTCCATTTTATAATCCTGGATGTAAGAAAGAAAGATGAGACCGCTGTGTCGCGGGCTGGAGGGGAGCTTCTTGGCTCAATGACTTCGAGAGTCTTGACGTCATTGCCCTCTACTATTAGATCAAGACTTTGTGGCGCCTGCGGGCTTTTTGGAGTAACTTCCGTGATACAGACTGGAGTCGCGTTACTACTCCTCTGAATTGTGACTGAGTCTCGAGATTTCCCTACAATGTCAATGTCTGCGCAACAATCTTTCCTCCCGCTAGCCGAGTGGGATACCGTATCAACCGGTCCAGTCTCCGTAACAGGCCGGAAGGTGGGGCCGATCGGCCCAGTTTCATCGGGGCTTGCGTGGAGAGCTTCTGTGACGTCATGATCAGCTTGGACCCAGAAACACACTTTCGCTGCCGCCGAGATTGCTTGGGGATCGCATGAAGATTGAGGATCGTAAAGGAATGCCAATTCAACAACTAATCAAGACAGCGCCTGCAAGTCGTGCCGCTACTATTACAAAACGCCAGTATCCCGAAAAACCTGTACACGCGACACCATGCTTCCCCGTCGCCATGCATCCGTCGTGCATCTTCCCCCAAGCCATCCATTCGCGTAGATCATGCTTTCGTTCTCCTCGTCATCGTCTTCAGGTCAGAGGACGCTCATGTGGTGGCAGCAGCAGGTCCAGTCCCCTCCCGGCTCCTGCTTCCACACGCTGTTGCAGATGCCCTCGGTGGCGACGAGCTTGTTGCCCTTCTGCCGCCAGGCAGTGACGCGGTACACGAGGCTGGAGCTCATGAGGTCGATCTCGACGAACTCCGGGTCGTCCTGGATGCGGTACGCCGTCCACGGCTCCCAGTCGTCGAGGTGTTCTTGGAGCGTCGGCTTGGACTTGGGCGAGTACACCTTGTCGCCCGGGTGCGAGACGACGGCCTCCTTGTCGAGGTAGCGGCGGAGCGCCTTGGGCTTGCCGTCGCACATGGCGCGCCAGAGGAGCGTCTCGGCCTCGATCGTGTCCTCCTTGTTGCGGGAGTAGATGTTTCCCGAACCCTTTTGCTCGTCGTCGCTCATTTTGGTGGGGTTTTGGTTTCTCTTTTGGGTGCTTTTCTAGGTGGTTTGTAGGGTGTTTTCGTGATCGTTCTCTAGTCTTTCGAGCTTTGGAGTAGTAATACGCTTGCTTACTTCCAGACAGCAGATTTTTTGGGGTCTAATCGTCTTTATGATGTCTGCCAGAGCTCTGGCCTCCGGTGACGAAGGCCGTCTAGAAACAGGAAATCCCGGTTTCCCTCGGACTTTGTGATTGGTTGTGTTGGTCATGTCTCTCGGCGCTGCCCTTGACGTCAGCGACGGAGATGGTGGGCAGCCCGCTCACTGCACTGCGGGGATGAGCAAGGGACAGGGGTGGGAAGCAGGTTATTTCTCATCATTCCGCGATGGTCTAGAACCCCCTTCCTCCTTCAAAAATGCGAAAGAAAAGATCGTCCAGTGATTGATATTTTGTGAGGTGCGTGTGACTCTGATGTAACGCGTGCACTGACGGGTCCGGGGACAGACCGGCTGAGACAAGTTGTCGCTTTGCCAAGCAGGGAGCATGGGCGGGGTTGCAGCCGGCCCAGCCCGCCAGATCGTGGGGTTAGACTGAGGATTTGACTTTCGATCAAGCGTTTCCCATGAATCGTGAATAGAATGCACTCATAAGTAGGTACAGAAACATCTATATCTCCTCAGTTGCCCTCAGTTGCCTGGATTGAACTGCGAATCAAGAACCCAACCAGGGCCGCGAGATACAAGATGAACAAAAACTACACCACGACTGCAGAGGTGAAAACTCGCAAGTGTTGAGTGTCACTATGGTAGGATCTGTGTATATCAAAAGTGATCAAAACTGCCTACTCCCATGTGCCAAAGTTTGCACAGCCTTTGCAGAGCTGAGGAGAAAATTACCGACTCATTCCACGATATTAACAAAGGGGGTTTAACATCAGATTTGACAGTATGAAGTCCTAACGACAACGCATTCCGAGATTTACTCCCCAAGAGTATACAGACATCGTACCAGCTGCAAACTCATAATCAGTTGGATCAAAATCGGTCACTGGGCCATAAACTTGACCTAGCTTTTGACTTCACCAAGCCATGAGATGACTGCATGGAACCCTTCAACCGTCACACTGGGGATATCTCAGGCGCGAGGCAGTAACCAACACTGGAAACGATGGTGTCGACTTCCGAGGCGAATAGACTCATCGTTCTTAGTCCTACCAAAGTGCCATCTTGTAATTAGCCCCTTGCGTCCAATATCATGCTTACTCGCTTAGTAAATGGAGACGTGATACGACATTCCCTTGATTTATAAGCTCAACTTGGCGTCCCTGAAGTCGTCCAGGGTGTCAGCTGTGAGTTCTGACAGTTAATACAGTCTCATGGGTACTTTTTCACGCCCATTGACTGGAAAACGCAGGCTGTATGTGAAGGGTCTACACCGCCATGCCAAGCTACATTTTGCGTGCGGAGATGCCATCATCCAACAGCCCTGAGATAGAAAAAGATTAAAGAACTGCTCTTCTACCTTCAATAGGGACCTTCAAGTTCGTTTGACTACACAACAAATGCCATTTCCCTCTACTGATTTCTCAATCCTTCGCAGCCATGGCGTCTCTAATCGACCACGTCTACATCACCGTCTCGAACATTAATCGAGGGCTCCCATTCTATGACAGACTCCTCAAGCCTATGGGCATCACTCGCTTGTTCTTTTACGAAGGCAAGAACGGCTTGCAGGGCCACCCCGACATCTACGGGTACGGGCGCGACAGGCGACTGTTTCTGTGGCTCAAGGTCGGGGAGGTCCGCGCTCCGAGCCACGTGGGTTTCGCGGCGAAGAGCAGGGAAGAAGTTGATGCTGCGTACAATGCGGCCGTTGCGGAGGGCGGCCGGCCTGACGAGGTCTTTGGGGGCGCGCCCGGGTACCGGAAGCACTACGACGACAGATACTACGCAGCAAACATCCTCGACGCCGACGGAAACGAGATTGAGATTACGTATAAGAGCTTCCAGCACCCCTCGCCTGGAACTGATTGATGAGGGGGACGATTGAGACAGTCATCGTTACTTAAAGTTGAATTCAAAGAAAATTTTAGCACCATATCATGCTGGAGGCGCCTTTCCTCCCGCTCCCGCTCCCGGCGCGGCCCCTCCTGCGTTCACGGTGTCAACGATGAACTTCACAGCAGCATCCCCGTTCCTTCGCACATATCCGAGATGGACCTGGAGGTTGTTTCCGCCGTCGCAAAACGGGTCGCCGGTATCGCAGAACGAGGTCATCTTGTTGGCTACCGCGCCGCATGCGGCGGTATCCTGTCGGGGGAAGACCTGCAATGACACAGGTTAGCGGTTTTGAGTTTTCACATTGTTCGTCTGGAGTGCCCTTACGCCGTTGTTCTGGCTTGTGCCTTGGTTGAACGGTTGTCCGCTGACGTGGCTCGGATCACCCATCAACAACACGGCAGCCACTGTCACTACCGTCAGTCGCAATCCATATAGCTCTAGCAATCCCTTCTAACGCACCTTTATCCGTGACGTCGGCAGCCTGGGGCTGCGTCGCTTCGAAGCCCGACTCGCTCGTGCCGCAGAGGACATCAGCTGTGACATGTGCTCCCTGTACTCCTCGTCAGTATCTTCTTCCTACACCAGTAACATGCCCAGACATACCTGCGAGTATCCCATCAACACCATCTTCGTCTGCGGACACTGCTTTGCATAGTCCTGAACAAGCTGCGTCATAGCCGTCACGCCGGCCTTCTGCGACGGCTGGTACGGGTTCAGCTGCGCCGGGTAGTCGACCGCGACGATGTCGGACCCGGGGATCTGCGCCTGCACGTTGGTCGCGACCTCGCCGATGATGCCCGTCCCGGGGCGCTCGGTGCTGGCCCGGGCCACGATCATGTGTACGCCCGTCGCGCAGCCGGCGGCCTGCCGCTCGACGATCCGGCTGCTGCTGCCCTGCAGCGCGCCAAGGAAACCTAACGCGGCGACTGGAGAAGGAACCATCCTGAAGTTGAAGGGGGAGTGTCGTTAGGAAGAGGAACGATGACGAAGTTGAAAGTTCTGTGATCCGGCGCTAGATGCTGAGATGGGATGAGGGCCCCCTTCTTATACACGACTTGCGATGGCAGCCGTCAGTCCTGGCCTGAGCCTGATCGAGAACCTTTGCGGCGGAATTTGCCCTACCGAAATCATCCAGACCTCCTTTGCGACTGAATTTGCAAGAAACGGTTTGGAGCATGTGGCTGGAAGCTCACGCGATTCCAAGGCCAAATACCGCTCCCAAGGCCAGGTCATCCCAGGGCCGGGGACACTCCCCAAGATGGAAGAAAAAGCGAATCACCCAGATAAGCTCTGTCGGCTTCTCGGCCGAACGGTTCGATCGATGAAGGAGCGGAGCGGTGGGCAGGCGAGCTGGTCTCAGCGTGGCATGTTTCAGTTCCTGGCGCCAATCACGAGTCATCATTTTGCTTTTCTGAGACCTTCGAGACCCAGAGGGGTGGAGAGGAGAGGAAAAGGCAAAACAGACGGCGGGTGATCGGCTTCAGGACCGGTGGGATCGAGAGGGGCTTGGAGGTTAGAATAAAGCCAACTCGGGATGCGACTGGCTGGTACGCTGATGATGCAGCTAACGGGAGTCTGAGCAAGTTTAAGGCGCACGACTGTTAGGGCGCAGGGCCAGGATAGCCACACGTTATCACCCCTGTTTTGAAAGAGGCTCAGTAAACGGAGATGCGATTGGTTGGAAGGAGTCGCGTGAAGCTAGAGCGGTTCGTCCCAGTTGGGGTCAATATCGCTTAGACTCAACTGTCATGATCAAGGATGCTGAGGGTGCTCTCTTGAATAGAGTACGTTATCAAGGATCGAGTTTGGCATACCTATACCATAGAAGAGAACCTGTGGACCAATAAACCCCTAATGCAGCATGTCAACAGTGATACAAGAATCAAATACGTTTGACCCATGGCAAACGACAGATTGAAGTTCACTCACAATTCTACTCTAACCACCCAAGTGAGAACCCGAACCAAGGCCAGCAAACCATCGATTTTGCATCACAGAACCAGGGCAGTTGCCCGCCGCCGGAGGCGAGGTGCATGCTGATGAACGACTTGACGGCTGTGCCTAATTTCAACCCTATTAGTCATCCTACTCTCTACCAGGCTGTGTAGGTATTGTGCAACAGTAGCGCAGTCTTGTTTGTTGGTCATTTATTGGCTATGTTTCTCTTCTTCATGAATACGTGGCCAGAGAGAAATACATATAACTCTTCAACATGTGCTGTGGCTACTCACTGACCCATCGTATGTCTGATTCTCGTCATTTTCCTCAAGGCTTGTGCCAAGCCACGAACGACCTGAAAGCTAGCTGCAACTTTGGCCAGGATAGTCAACCGACATATCCCATCAAATCACCATGTATCAGCCGGCAAACCGTGCAGCAGCCGACCAAAGCCAGCGTGATTGCGCTGTTGTGGAGCAGGAGGTGGTTGAACAGGCGCAAGAGCAAGACCCAGACGACTCGCAATGCGGCAGCAACCTCCAGGACCCTGTGATCAGTATCGATCGGCAAAAAACTCAACTCAGCATGGTTCTAAAAGGCACCATGGCGATTTCACTGCTGGCTCTAGCATCTGCCGCCTCTTTCATCACCTGGTTGTGGTGGGCGCCCCGAGATGGGACTTCCTGGCGCTCCTGGGTGCTCGCTGAGAATCGAACACAGTTGAGCATTACCTTTGCGTCCCTCATCATCCGCACTGCTATTGGAGTTCTCGCCTCAGTAGCCACGGCTATGATCGCATCGGTAGTCATTGAGAGACATGGTGTGTCTCTCCAGGCTGTCGCTCAGCTTTCGATCACGCGGTATGCCAGTAGTGGCCCGCTTTCCTTGGGGCCTCTGGTCCTCAAAGACCCGATACTGGACACCAGGGCGCGAGTCATAATATTGCTCCTCATCCTGACGACTCTGTCGACACAATTCACATCCTCTTTGCTCACGTTGGACCTCGAAGGACGCGACGTTGTTTCTCTCCCGCAGACCATTCCGACCTTCAGGGTACCCGCGCTCAGGATGAATGGGCTGCATTGGCAACGAAGTCCATTCTTTGCCCATGCATTCGCGGAGCATTCTGAGGTCGCCAAACCCATTGATGGGGTCGATGATACTGGCACCACTATCAGAGCACTCTTGCCGATAGCCGCGCAAACGACGAGGGAAAAGCTACGCGACTTCCAGGGCATGGCAAGAATCATCGACTCTCGCGTCGCTTGCATGCGTCCCGAAATTCTGGACTTTTGGGAATGCGAAGACACCGTGACCAATGGCTCAAGCGTTTGCGGCAAAGCACGCCTTGACAAAAACATTGTCAGAAGCATCGGACTGGGTTTCCAAAGTTATGACGCCGAGCAAGACACGTTTGAAATCCGTTGCCCATTTGAACCTGGGTTTCCGGCAAAATACGCAGAAGATTTGGGAGTGCCCCCCGTGCAGCCTTCATGGGCACTTTGCTGGCCCCCGCAAAGCAACGATGGTACCCGACGTATACATATTCGTCGCCCGTTTCGCTATTCAACGAGACCAGATCCCAGGACTGGATGATTGTCTGGAGCCCTGCGCCTGGAATTTGGTCTTTAACTCCAGACGGGCGGCATTCTTCATACAATGTGACATATCGAGGGCCATGGGCTCAGGCATCGAGTGCGGCCGGAGAATCTTCTCCAGTCGAAGTCGACGTGGGGCTTTTCAATATGACAGTGTGCTTTTGATACCAAAGGTAGGAAGACAGCGGGGATGTTTCATGTGTGGTTGGAATACAGCACATCAGCTGATTACGTGCTTGTTAGAGGCAAAAAAACACGACCATCTCAACATATCTTTGACGAGCTCAAATAGCCGAACTGAACTGCGATATGATGGGGGAAAGAATCAAGTTCCCAGTCCAATCACAGTATCGGGTCAACTTGGTATCTCGAAAGTATCCAACACTCAAGGGGGAATGGGGAATCGTCATGGCTTGCGCATCAAGCCTGAAAGTCTTGAGGCATCTCTCTCCGAAGCTCGTCGCGAATTTGAGATGACCACAATGAGGGACATTTACCCCTTCCGTGGCGATGATCTCCCCCAGGGTAACGTTGCTTTCTGCATAACATGCCAACAACTAAACAGCTACACGCTTGCCGACCCAGTCTTTTCCCAAATAATGGACGAGGCACGCGAACATACTTCGTCCCCCGCGCGCGTAGTACAAGCCCTATATTTTATTCTCTCAAGATTAAGCTACTACGAAAATTTCAATTCATTCGATAAAGAGACTGCCCGAATCACCACGTTCGAGCGGGCCGTAATTCCGAATCACTTCGGAGGTTACTGGACACTCATGGCGATTCTCTCTGTCTTCCTCGCGACCTTCGCCCTGACACTCGGATTATTCCGTGAGACAAAGTACAGCATCCCCGAAAACGCCTGGCATACGGTCGCGCAGATTTCAGAGAGTCCTGAGCTACGCACCATTCTCCGCGCAGATTTCAGAGAGTCCTGAGCTACGCACCATTCTCCGCGAGGCCAAGGTCGCCTCCGACGAAGACGTGGAGCACTTCATCAATGGTACCACACCCCCGGTAGGTTTCAGCAATAATGTCACTCATTTTTGGAAGATCATGAAGGGATCATGGGCCATTGTTGTATCCATGTTCAGGCCCCGGGCCGAAGAAGTCGATATACCGTGCTTCGTTGTTTGCGAGGACGGTTTTGTTCAAGCACCGGGCGCGGCAATTGATGACAAGTCGGAGGCAAGCAGTTTGCGTCGTTGTTCAGAGAGCAATCGAAGGTCGGAAGCTGGTGAGCTTGATTCAACTCAAGAGGGCTCTGTGAGAGAGCCATGGCCTTGAAGGGACTATGTGGCTGGGGTTATGCTCCATTATTGGTCGGGTTCGTTTGATGATAGCACCACTTGCAACAAGTTTACAGAACTCGCTTCATGAGCATAACTCTGGGTCGCCGACGTTGGAACACGGCGTGACATGGGTCCTCCAATGCCCGTTCCGTCGGGGTCCCGGTGTGGGCCGGCGCCAAACCGGACCGGAATCCGGCCTCCAGGGCGGGCTCCCACTGCTCCGGCGACTTCGGATGACTTCACATGTGCAAACCACCTCGCAAAAAGCAACCGTCTCTCAATTTTCCAGCCCCCGTTGATAACAACCTGCAAATTGCTCATCTGCGACTGTCAACTGCGTAACATTGATACCAGTTACTGACCATAGAAGCAAGTCAACATCGAAACAGCCACCATCCGATCGAGTTCCAAAAACCGAAGTCTTCAATTTCAGAAAGCGAAAACACATCATCTTGAATAATCCCCTAAATCGAAGCTGCGTTGGTCCCAGCGAAGCGCCAACATCGCCGACGCACGGAAATATCCAGCGAAAAGGCACGGTGCATGACGTAATGCACCCGCCACACCCGAAGCCACGGCCCGCGTCATAGTTCCACGCCGCCGAACTTCAACCTCTCCAAACATCCTCTAACACCAAAAGAACCCAAACCCGTTAAATAATGTAATTCCCCTATCTTTGAATATGGCGATTACCTCCCCGCCAGAGTACGGAGACGCCGAGCTCGAACTCGAACCCCTCGCCGACCCCCGAGATTTCGAAGATCCGGACTCGCCGCTCCCGTTTCTGGACGATTCCACCACCCCAAGATCAGGAACCATGGAGAACACGCCCAAGTGGATGCGCACGGCGCAGCCCTGGAATCTCACCCTCCAACACAAGGTCGTTGCCGTACTCCGTCCGAGACTTACATGGGGCTACGCCGCCTCGGTCCTGGTGCTGCTGTACATACCATACTGTCTCATCACCAGCTCTCCCCTCCTCGCGTCGAAACTTCCCGAGCACCGTGATGGAAGATACGCAGTCGGCGCTATTGACGTAGAAGTCCCCGTACGCAAGCCACGCTCCATCAGCGAGACAACCTTCGCCGACGGCACGCCTGCTTTTGCGCTTGAGACGGTGCTTTTCACGCTGTACTACCCCGCCCCCAAAGGCGTGCGCAGCACTCTTCCAAGACACCCATGGATCCCGAGGCCTAGAAGCCTCACAGCGGAGGGGTACGCAAAAGCTGCGCGGTTTGATAACTTCATCTCCAGGCCCGTGTTCACGTTCGCATTGTGGGCGATCGCTGGATCCGTCGAGATACCGGCGGAAGTCGACGTCCCTCTAGACCACAACTCAGAGGAAACATTTCCTGTTGTGGTGCTGTCTCACGGACAAGCTAGTTCCAGGACGGATTACACGCACTACTGCTCCGAACTCGCCAGCCAAGGCGTAGTCGTCGCGGCCCTCGAGCACCGCGACGGCAGCGCTCCGGGGTCCGTGGTTACTACGCCGGACGGGGAGAAGAGGGTGATGTATCTGCACAAGACGGAGCTGTACGGCGGCGGGGAGATGGAGGACGACGCGTTCAAGGCTGAGCAGCTCGACTTCCGACAGGCTGAGATCGAGGAGACTGTCGCGGTCCTGCAATCCCTCAACGCCGGGCACGGAGACGAGATCTTTGAGAAGAACGCACGGAAAGAGGGGAACGATTTTCCTCAGTGGGAGAACCGGCTCAACACATCCCAAATAATAATCGCAGGCCACTCCCTCGGCGCCACCGGCGCCCTCCAAGCCCTCAAACCTGCATCATCAAACCAGGCAATCGGGGGTATAATCTTCGACCCAGGAAAAAGCAGCGGGAAACTCAACACCGACATCTCCGTCCCACTCCTAATAGTCCACTCCGCCTCCTGGTCCAAGACGAAAAGCATCTTCTTCGGCCGTCCACACTTCGACACCGTCAAAGACCTCGCCCAAGCTGTATTGCAGCGCACAGGAGCGTCGTGGTTCGTAACCAGTTTGGAGACGAGCCATCCCAGCGTCACCGACGCGCCGCTCATCGAGCCGTTGCTGTTGAGGTGGACTACGGGGGCTACGATTGACGCGAAGAGGGGGGTGGGCGAGTACGTCGACATATCGATGGACCTTTTCGAGTTTGTGAAGAGTGGGATGAGGGAGGGTGTTTTGGGCTTGGGGGTTACGCATGAGGAGTATGGGAATGATAGTAGGACGGAGACGGAGAAGGTGGGCGGGGATGTGATGAGGTATTGGCAGGTTCACGTGGCGCCGCCGCGGGAGAAGGATAGGACCGAGTAAGGAGTGATGAGAGCAGGTAGTGAGAAATGTCTATTGACATGTGTCGCGCCCGGTACTTCATCGTTCGCGTATATTGCCTTGGCTTATGTGACAGGTGACATGTAACTACGTAGTTAAGCCGTCGACAGCGCATCCGGACCGAAGGACAACCTCTTCCGGCAGCTCGTAAGGGGATCCTGGCGCGAGTAGTCCCGTAGGACACTGAGGCGACCCGAGATTCCTCCTGGACTACTATGGATATGCCGAAGCAATCTCCATCTCCAACATGCAGAGTCGTCGACTGGATTCATACCTTGCCGACTAGCAAGCCTCGAGAGTCGAACCAACAGACGAAGATTGCTGGAAAACCAACCCTGCCCGGCCCTCTTCGCTCCCCGGGGTAATACGTCGACGGTAGTTACCATGCGCCCTCCCGCCGCTATCGACACTCGGAAAGAAGAGCCCGCCGCGGGGTTCACGTCCACAGAGCATCTCAACATCACCATGGAAGTTTGAATACGCTTCGCAAACGAAAGATGGACAACTCCAGAGTAGTATTTTTATCCTCGAAAAGCTCTTCTAGAGGAAAGGAATCGCAATTTAGTGAGTCTCGACAGGCGTGCAGCCACTCGATAGAGCCTACGTTCCCGCCCCTACTCGCAAGGATCAGCAGAAGACCAGGGGCGTCGTGAATAGCTTCAACTTTTCCCAATACGAACACCCAAGCGAAAACCAGAACCAAACAGTGAATGAGCAACACGTCCCAGCCACGTAAGCAGGACCAGACCGCTTCAAAACACCCCATCAATGAACCATCAGAAACAAAAGAAAATGCAAAAGAAAATCCAAAACTCTCAATAGACCGCCCCAAAAGCCCCCATGATCTGACCTCACCCCCAAGTCGCGAACACGCAGAAGCCCATCTCACACTTCCCGACTCAAATCCAATAATCCCCCAGCGTCGATCAGGGTTCGTCTCACGGGGAATCACGGAGGTCTCCTCCGGTGCCGCGGTCCACCAACCAAAAAACCCCCTGCAACGCTAAACCACACACTCTCTGCTCCTCCAATTGTCAATCCCTTCCACCTACCAATCCCTCCACCCTCCAATTCATCACCTCCCCTCCAAAAAATCGAACCTATTGGCTCACCTGCCGTCCACGGAGGTACACACATGCGGTGCCACGCTGCACGGCAGCATCTTTTCTTACCGCCGGGCGGGCAACAGCAAAGTCCTACAGCAGGGCAAGCCCAGCCAGGCAGGCAGAGACAGGCGGGGAGCAGGGGATACCGAACAGCAAGGGTCAGACCGCAGACATTTGCCGCCGGGGAGGAGCCCATTGGCCGCTGCTAAGCTGCTTGCGGTGTCCCTTGCAGCGTGCGCGCTGCAGATGATATCGCGCGCTGACTGGAAGGTCGGCCAAATTCAATAGTGGTCACCGTGCCTAGCTAGGTGAGGCAGGCAAAGATGGGCGGTCGTTCTCATCAATCACATTTCGAAAATGTGCCATGTTAGGGCGTGCTTGCATGTCGCCACCGCCTCTCTCTCCGTCTGCCGCTCCCTGGCCGAGGTCGAACGAAGGTACGCTTCTCTCCTTAAGTCTGATCGCATCATCAGATGATAATAAAGATTACAGTCGTTGGATACCGCTCCTGCGCTTTTGTGTAACGTGCGTGTCGCCGTGTCGTGCGTGCCGGGCTGCCCCGTGGTCAATTTACGTCCCCTGTAGCCGCGCCCTTCTTGGAACCGCAATGACTTGATTTGCCTCCCGTGCCCATGCCAAATTGCAGTAGCCCCCCGCGTTCTTTTGATCTCCACAAAGCCCTGCCGGTGCGTGTGTGTTGCCATGCCCTGCCGTGTGCGTTTGCTGTGCCGCCATCTCGATGCCATGTGCTGTGTGCCGATGCCCCCCTGAGGGAATCAAAAATAGTATGTCCGAGAAGAACCCACGCACTTGTTAACCACCTCAAAACACCTCGCCCAGATATTCCCATCAATCGTGCAGTGTCGCCCATTAATTCCAATGCAATGCCTCCCAGTGAGAGTCTCAATGCCCTGCCATGCCCCATTTTGCGAACCGGTCAGAGCACCGCGCCATGCCGACGGCGCGGCGCGTGGCGAGTCGGGAGACCATCCGATTGCCCAAGAACCCTGAAGCGTTTCTCGCTTTCCTTCCCGCCCCCTGGTGAACCGGCCCATCAACCTCAAGGGTCCTGAACGTGACAGAAGCCCAAGCGAGAGAGGACCAGAAAGTGGCCCGGGCCGATGAATAAAATCAACAAGAAAACAAGTGACTTTTTCCCCCTTTCGCGGCTCCATCACGAGCTGGCCGTCGATGATGACCTGTCGTGATCAGGGGAGCTCTCGTCGTCGTACGATGCGTCGAGCGTCAGCGGGTCGTCGTCGAGGTCCGACATCTCGTTGCCGCGGCCCTTCTTGCTCCGGTCCGGGTTGTACTCGTGATGGCCGCGCTCGCAGCCGGGCATGCCGCCCGACTTGTGGCAGCAACACCACCGGAAGGCCTCCGGGTGCCGCTCGCGGATCGACTTGGTGTCCAGGTCGTACAGCGACATGTCCCCAGGCATGCGGTCGATGACCGTCTCATCCATGAGCTCCATCTGGCCTGCAGGCGGTACGCGTAACGAAACGAGTCAGTCTCTTGGTCTCTTCCCGTTCCAATCATTCATCGGCAAGCCATGCACCCATTCGACAGGAGAAGGTTTCCTGCAGCGAAAGAGCTGACAACTTAGCAGAGGAAGGGCGTTGCTCGCTTACCGGTGTGGTACCAACAGGCACCAAAGAAGTTTTCGTCGTCAGTGAAGATGGCGTCGCACTGGATGCATATCCGAGGCTCGGCGACGGATTTCCTCTTCTTCAGAGCCGAGACGGGCCCGGGGCTTCTGGTGATGGCGGCGTCTTGTTTGCCGTTGCCGGCTTCGAAGCGCTGGATCCGATTGAGCAGGTTGAGGGCATCGGCACGGGTCTCCGGGTTGCTGCACAGGGCCACGAGGATGGAGCGGATGGTTGGCGCCGGAGCGTGAACGAGACTGTCGACATCGTCGGAGACGTGATCGTCGGCGACGGCCCCGATGGGCGAGCGGAAGAGCGACGGCTCGAGCGAAGACGACGATGGGTAGTTCATTTGAGTTTGATGGCGGCTGTTTCGAGATGGGAGGTTTGGAGGTGAGGATTGAGGCTCCGGCCTCTCGGGATGGGGGGTATTTCTGGGTTCTGGGTTCACTCGCCGGAAGCCCTTCCCCGGATGTGTCAGCTCACGGATGCATTAGCAGGGAAAAGGTGTCTTCAAGGGGTGGGCAGACGCAGGCGGTCGGAGTGGAGGGGTGGGCAGCAAGGACGGTCGGCCGCGCGAAAGGGAACGGAGGAGATGGAGGGGGGGAATGGGACGGGGATGTGTGTGAGTGGTGGGCGAGCGACGCGGGACGCGGGACGGAAGGACGGAAGAAAAGTAATGAGGAGGAGGAGGAGGAGGAGACGTGGACGGTTGCCAGCGAAGGCCGTATATCGGTACCGAGACGGGAGGAGAGAGAGAAGGACAACTTGGGTGTGAAAAGAGAAACGATAATAGTATCCGTACAGTGTATTGTACACGTCTGCTTCTGGGTCTCTTGGTCACAGTGACTGTGGGTGTTGTTGGGTTGGGAAGCGGGCCAGCTGGGGGTTAAAGACCAACAAACTTGCTGGGATGCCATGGGATGCCGGGGGGTGGACCGTGGACCGAAGCGCGCTGTTGGATATCGCATGGGTCCAATGTCCAATGCGTCTGTAGCCGGGCAGGATAATGTACAAGACAGGCAGGTTGGAGGCTGCGGAGTGCGAGGGTGACGAAGACGGAGGCGGCCGGAGATGGGAGAGGGGATGGAAAATGGGGAAAGGGAGGCGAGGCGATGGGGCCCGGCCGGGACAGAAGCAGGCATCGAGAGACCTAATTGAGAGAGAGAGAGACCTACACAGTAGAAGAGAGATGTGAGGAGGAATCACACAGCTCCAGCGTTCCATGGTGGCAGCTTGTGCATTGCCGGGCCCAAGATGGTGGTGTGGATGACGGCCATGACTTTTACGCAAGGCGAGTGCGAGAACCAATGCCGGAATTCCCTGGTCTGGT
Organism: Colletotrichum plurivorum; assembly: GCA_014235945.1. Classification (NCBI taxonomy): domain Eukaryota; kingdom Fungi; phylum Ascomycota; class Sordariomycetes; order Glomerellales; family Glomerellaceae; genus Colletotrichum; species Colletotrichum plurivorum. Next base: position 29,038 of record WIGO01000366.1, read on the forward strand.
CTGGCCTCCTCGTTTGGGGTCTTGGTGCTTTTTTTTGTGTGAAGTGTGATTACTCTGACATACAGAGAGCAATGTGTTTTATTTTTCTTGCCATTGCCATTGGGGGGCTGTCTCTGGTGCTGCAGGGTGCCCGTTTGGGTAATGGGGAAGGGATCCAGGGCCGGCCGGTTGACCACTCACCGATTTCTGTCATATTTCATCCTTTCTTGAGACGGCAGCGGCTTCGTCGACATGAACGGACACGAGCAAGAAGAGTAGGCGACGCGAGGTCAGAGTCGTCGTGCCTTGCCATTCCATTCCATGACATGCCATTCGAGCCCGCGTCCGCAGCCATGCCCATGCCTCTGCCCATGCCGTAGGGTTCCCTTGGTGGTCGCCTGCTCTGCCATGCCTCGTCCGTGTGTCTCGCAGATCGGATGAGTGCTTGGGTAATCACGGATTTCTGGGGTCCACGATCGTTAGTGTTAGTCCTGTACGATGAATGACGGGTTCGGCTTCAGACGATGGAGCGGAATCCGGGGGACGTTGCCATCGGACTGCAGTCGTCGCCGCCGATTTCAGGTCCCCTGGGCATCCTTCTCGGTCTTCGGGTCCCGTATCCGCATCGGAGGCGAATTGAAACAAGAGAAAAGCACCGCACCCTCGAGAGGAAAGCAGGGGACGAAAGATGGATGCATGCGTGTGCGCATGGCGTCATGTACGACGGGGTACAAATGCAGGCACCGATGGGCCTTTCGTGGCGTCAATGTCGCAAGGAAAATGGGAACCGGGGGACATTGGCGATGGTGGTGGGAGGGAAGAAGAGAAGGGGAGAGACGTGGAGAGGTCCATCATTCAGCATCATCACTGGTGACGAGACTGGGCAACTGGCGACGCGACTGGGGAAGGAGGGGACGGCAGGGCAGGGGACATTGGAGGGGAGGAGCAGACGATAAAATTAGGGCGGCCACTTCCTGCCCATTTCGGGCGTTTGGGGCGTGGGTGTGTGGTGTGGCAAGCGCGCGTAGCGACAGAAAATTCGGTATTGGCTGGAACGGCACGGATCAATAACACCGGAGTCCAGGGACATCCGGGCAGTACCTTCCATCCAATACAGGCCCAGGCAGGTGCTGACCAGTCGTCCTTCCGTCCCCTGCCCGTTGATGTGATGTGCCATATCGCAGGGGGCAGTCGCAGCAGCCATCGTGAGGTCCAGCCAGGACTGCACCTTCCCTCCCGCACATCATCGACCATCATCGACACTATCGGCGCCATCGCCACTGCCAATGGCCATCGCCAACACCACCAACACCAAGAATTCCCGGGAGATCGTACCAATGCGCGGACGTGTAAGTCGCAGTCGCAGCCCACCAAGTTCCAGTACCGGTCGTCTGGTTGCTCGGCTTCCTCGCCGAGATCTGTAAATGCAGGCAACCCAGGCAGGTGCTGTCTTAATTACACGGACGCCGTGCCCCCGCACCCCCTTGCGGGCCGACCCTATCGTGCCTTCCGGTCTCCGAGTCCATCTTTGTGGCCCCTGTTGGTTCTTGCCTCGAGGACCTGGGAGGGAAAATAGGATTGGGACTGCCTGTTTGTTATAAGGAAGGAAGGAGCAAAGTACGGCAGGTACATGGGGTACAAGTATTACACTGCTGACCTCGAGCCACTGAGACCACCGAATATCAAGCAGCTCTCCTCTGCCCAGCATCAAGCAGTACAAGCCCGAAAGTATCACGACGCGTCGCAGCACTATACACGCAGCCAGAGTCTTGATGTCACGCTTGCTGAACGATGAAGGGAGAGTAGGCCGACGCCCAGTGGTAGTGAGTGCGAACGAATCGGGCCAAGAGAACTCCCGACATTGGATGACGGCCTCTCTTTTGTCTTGGGGTGATGCAAGCCACGAACGCCCTTTGCCGTCAGTTGTCACAAATCCCAGACGACGTTGAACTTCCAAAGCCATTCCCAGAACGGTCCTCGGTAATTACTAATAACACCGAGCCTCCATGTCTTGGTCAGCTGCGCATAGGTGAGGCAGACCGAGTCCAGTCCGCCTAGCAGCGTGTCTCACAATCTTTCCATGCCAGCGGTTCACCGTCCCGCCCAGTCGTTATTCCATTCGCCCAGGCTGCTGCGAGTTTGTCACACCAGGGTCGACCTGTCTCGCAAACCCAAATCTCCTCCCTCCACCTCGGTCAGCGGTGGAATGTCATCCCCAGGTACGGACCATGGAAAGTTATCACGACTTCCCTCTTTCCAACAAGCGGCACCTGGTGATCCTAGCAGCTATGGATACAGTATGGATACGGGCAAGTCGTCGCTTATCTCACGTTACACGAGATCCCGTAAACAAGCTTGTGTAACCCGAGATTACAGTACGCGGCCGAGCGCAACAGTGACAGACCACATCATCGATAGAGTTACAGCCAGCGAAAAACTTTCGACGTTCAGCGAACCGAGATCCTCAATTCGCCCACTCCGAATACCTGGAATTGCCTTGTCTCAAGCCACCACTTCGGCAACAGGGGAGCGGATTGACAAGCGCAACGAAGGAAGGTGCCACGGTGCCACCCAGTGGGTTCAACCTTCCTTCCCCCGCCATCCCATTCACACTGTCACACACACTGTACGCTAGATAAGCGATGCCGCACGTCATTCCAGGCGGGGACGCTGGAAACACCACATGACGACAACAAAATCAAACCCGAACGACCCTCAAACTCGACTATCTCCTTCTCCCTCGCGTCGGCTCGCCTGCGTCCCGAAGAAAAGCATTCATTCCGCCCCGGAGGCCTCGCTCGCGCTACCCGTCTTTGGTATGATTCCTCAGCAGCCATCATTATCTGATCCGCATGTCTTATTTCCGCGACATCGCCCCCCACCACCTGACGTTTATCCCGGATGCTGACTGGGTGCGAGGCAGCCAAATCAGACCATGCTCCAAGGTGGCGCCCGCCCGGCGGCCTCACGATGGCTTCTCGGTGTCAACAGACAACCGCCATCTCCCGACGAGAACGAATGACGAAGGGTTCTGCGAGCAGAGGAATTGCAGGCAGGGGCATGCCATTGCCAGCTCGTCACAGTCTCATCTACCGTCATCATAATGTCCGACCAGTCCACGTCCTCCTGCCTCCCGCCCATCGTTGCCCTCATTTCCGTGACGAGGGTCATCCGCTGTACGGGCTTGGTGGCCAGGATGCCCTTGAAAGACAACCGAGAGAAAGGAAGCTGCCTCGCGTGCAACACGTCTAACCACGTTAACTACCCAGTTACATTCTTGTCCTGCGACCAGCGGACGAGGAAGTCTCGGTAGAGCTACAGCAGTCATCTGTAATCCTGGGTGGTCACTGGCAGATGGTCCGTCGGTGTCATGCCGTCCTCAGAGTCCACCACGGCAACTTCCACCGGAAGCTATGGGACAAGCAGAGGGCAGAGCCTCTCTGCGACCCTGTTGGACGTTCACTCTCTTGGATTTGCACACGCACCCATTGAGCGACAGTATGATGTTTTCCGGTTTGGTGGCAACACCGAAGATTCCGGGTAGCGCCATCTGCTTTACACCCGGCAATGTGGAGAGATGAGTACTGGCTCGACACGTAATCGTTTGCTCGAGAACAAGCTCGATTCAACGATTGCCGACTCGGTAAAAACGCAGACGACGAACGCCGGGGCCATGGCTTGCAGGATATCCTGGACGAAGCGCCTCAATCAGATGGGAGACCGTGTCGAACCTATGAGATCGAGGATCGGTGACGGATAAGGCGACGAACACCGCACCGCCAATTTAGTTGCTCCACTGCATAATCCAGCACTGCCGCTGGAGCTTACTACGGCAGCCGTAAGGTAGAGGGACCGGGTGGATTCCCTTGGAATGGCAAACGTCACACCGACCGTTTTGATGTTCGAGAAGCGCTCTGCAGCTGACCATTCCTGTTGTCCGGCCATCTTACTATATCATATCGTCCAGGGCCATTACAACTGTCCCGAAACGTGGTAGGGGATTTGGAGATCATACTCACGCCCATGTCTTCGGTGAACTCTGCAAGAAATGACACAGTCATGGTACATCACGTTATCAGGAAAGCTATGACGGCAGACTCGTAGATGACTGCATTGCAGGTTGTGGGGAGAACGAAGGGCAAGTGAGGAGAGCTTGCGGTAGCCTTTTCGTCAGGGCTTGGTATACCATCTGTCAGGACGAGACGACACTTCGCCGTAGAGGCTTCATTCACGGTCTTTCCATCCCAGGCAGCCATGCGTCTCATCAATGGCAAGGCCCTCAACAACAGCTTGCCGGGCCAAATTATCGTCCCAGTATACCTCGACAGACCATTCTTGGGTTTCTATACTGCTGCTACAAAAATATGGTCTCGTAGACAGTAAGGGTCGTTAGTTTCACGACGTTATCCTTGACGACCGAGGCCTGCGGACGAACCGGTACCTGCGCGAACTCGGCACGGCCATCAAAGACCGGGGCTTCTCTACTCATCTGCCGCTAGCTGGCTCCCAAATCAAGGCTAGACTATTCGAGCGGCCACAGGTTTGCGGTCTCCCTCAGCTACGAGAGCTACAGTGAATCACATGAGTTGGTTGCTGCATGAGGAAATGTTCATTTGTTGCGGTGACAACTGACAACAAATGGACAGGCTGCAGGCCAGGGCTTACAGCCCCGGCCGCTCTCGCCCGGGCGCTGTGCCCGTCAGCTTCAGGGCGCCTGCCTGTGGCGACGAAATTCGCAGAAAGTCGTTCCAATGAGGCTCGCCTACCGTTTAGATGAATGGCGTACTAGAACGGCATCAAAAGCTGTTAAAAAGCCGTTCAATAACTTCAGTGGCCAAATGCCCTCCAGTTTCAAAAGTCAGTCAGCGCACTTGATCCTCGAACCCAACCCTTCAACGACCAACGAGTTCCGGAATCCATTTCCATAACTGAGTGCATTTCTCCTTATTCAACCCCGTCGCCTCAAAAATGTCAACCCCGGTCCTGTACAGCGTCGACCCCTCGACCAACCCGGCTACGTGGCCCAGCCCCGGCCAGGCATCTGGGTTCATCGACGTCTCCAAAGTCGACGTGATCTTCGTCAACATCAACGGTGCCTCCGACTTTTGTATGCTTCGCACGGGAACGAACGAGCACATTCATCATGCGCTGTTGCAGGTGACCAACCACGTCGCACGCGGCCTCTACCGCATTATCAGCCTGAACATTAGCGAGTATTCCTGCGTGGTGGTCATGTCGACGGAGAAGCAGAGGAGCGAGCTTCTGTGGAAGTACGGATTCCCGTGGGACACCGAGAGTGTCGGAATGCGATTAATCGCATCGGCACTAGGCCAAACGCGGACTAGCGCCTAGGCGCTCGTTGGCCAATCAGA
>WIGO01000367.1:0-34118 GCA_014235945.1 Colletotrichum plurivorum
TTGAAGTAATCAACACACACGCTCTTTTACCCGTACGCCTCGTAAGATCGTTAATGAGACCCCTCGTCGTTACACGAGGAGTGGATCACGTGCCCTCTGCCTCCTTTCGGCTCCGAGCTCCTGCCACCACTCCTTCCTACAACCACTCATTCCACCACCATTAATTCCTCCACTAGTACTTCCTCACCAACCACACCACACTTTCCGCATGTGCCTCAACAATCTGCATCGTGGCAAACGGAACATATCATCACGTCATTGTCTCGGCGCGCTTGCCATTACATCAAGACGGCCACCCTTCCTTGTCCTGATGCAATGGTAAGCGCGCCGACAGATGATCAAACAACCAGTCACCCTCTCGCGTCGTGGGATGAGATGGGAGAAAGGTGATCACTCCCGTTTCACGCCTGTCGACAAATTCAAACACGACATGGAGTGACTCTCCCGACCTCAAGCACTCAACAGCCAAACTTCCGCGGGATAATGAGTATCCCAAGCTGAGAAGGCTGCAGAAGGTTTGGAGGGCAAGACAATCCTCGCCGATTGGGCTGGGGAGAGGAGCGGCAAAGTAACAATGTCATTGTCACCTAGCCCTGCTTGACAACCCAGCATGACATTGACAATCGATTGGCGAGTTTTGAAAACAAGGTGAGAACCCCCAAACTCCGAACCTCATGTGCTGGAGTATCTCCTAACGGATAAACAGTACTCCAGGCTGCTCGCCAAACTGCCCGGCGCAAACGAAAAAACCACAGAGGGATGCACCAGCCCCAAGCTGAACCAGAAAGCAAAAGTGGCAGCACAGGCAGCTTTACATGAATCACAAATCCACCCCAATCAAGCGGCTTTGCTGGTCAAGGCAAGCATGCGGAAACCTTGACCAGCTAGCTGGACCCAAGCAAACACGGAGGTCAGAGGATCAAACACATCTAAAGAAGCAACTATGAACGCAGCAGTCGCAACCCGAAGGATGACTCATTCTTTATTCACTCTCTTGTTCACTCTGGTGCTCCTCTCTTCTTGGCTTTGTTTAAATACCTGGCCTGTTTCCCAGCCTGACCTACCCAAGAACGGTTGAAGTTTTGAACGACCAGGCACGCAACATCGAAGGGGGACATCGACTGCCTTCTTTGCATCCGCCAAAGGCAGCACCAGCACTGTCCATGCCTACAAGGACATAGGGTCAGGGAATTCAGTTCAGCACAAGGTAAGTCACATTCAAGCCCACGGGTAAACATGTTCTAACCTCCACATCAGACCTGGCACTTCTGCACATCAAAGGTTCCGAAGACTGAACCTCGGGATTCCTCCACCCATACATCCCCAGATTAAAGTGTTTCATCTACAATGCTCAATCCCGTCACTGCCCGTAATCTGAGCACCATACCATGCACGTGCTTGCCGAAGAAGAAGGCCATCCAGTCAAGGCAGGTGATTGGCCGTCTTGCGGACAGACACAGGGAGAGACGACCGGCCCAGCAAGGAGCAAGGCCTCAACCACCGTTCTGCTGGGTTGAACACTCAACTTGGAAAGGCCGGTGATGCCATCTGCACCTGTGTCAAGCGTGGCACGACTCAGAGGAACGGGGCACTTGATCTCGATCAAGAGTCCCAAAGATCTTTGGACTTCGGCTGAGCGGCCAACTCCGTCTCCAGGGCGGCCATTGGCGTTGTAAAGTTCAGCCACCTGACGGATTCAACGACTTTCCTGTATGCCACAGATAGTCCCACGGAACTCTGGCACATCATCCAAGAGGGACAACGAGGATCCAATGCTAACAGAATTTGCGGCGAGCGGACCAGTGCCTCCACATCGACAGAACATCTTCGGGCTTGGGTTTCCCGATTACTGACAACGACGGCACCAACTGGTGTGGTGATCGTGCCAAGATCATCCAGCCCAGCCAGCCCAGTCAGACCGGGATGACCACCCCGGTCTTAGACGTAGCTGGTACAGCACTGGTGTGCCCAAAGAATCAATCGCCCCATTACCTTTTGGCGCACTCACTGATGATGGGCGAAAATACAGAGGAGATGGCTGTCCAAACAGGACGTCACAATCGACTGCAGACAACTCAACTTGGGAGGTGCGTGCCGCATTTACACCCTCGCATGGCTCAGACTACTGACTACGGACATCTTTCAGCTCCTCAGCCACTTGGCTATGATTCCATCGCCCGCGTCAGACGGGCATGCATTCGTCGGGTCCCCGCTGCATCCCTCGTCCATTCATCAACCCATCATCCAAAGTCATCTTGACAGTCAACGTCAATCTTTGGAGCATGGAGTTGGGCACGTTACCTCCAGCTTCGGACGCGAATCTCTACCACCTCATAATTTGCGCCATTCTCTGCTGGAATTCCACCAGCAAGCATTGAATATCTGGCGTCCTCGAAAGCGTTCCGCGGGGATTTGTTGTCTACGAGGTCTCCCTTTGGCCAAGACCCATCACGGCGGGAGTCCTCCAGTATTCAATCCTGTCGTGTCAATAGGGCTGGAACATGAGTAGAGACACACCGAAAGCATGTCTTCAACAATCAGCTACCAACTGCGTACAGTCTGGTGCTCTAGCCGCTGGCTCGCAGGCGAGACGAGGACACACATATCGCAGCCATCACGGTCCTTACTGAGTCGAGGACTACACCAACGCCCCTCTGCCTTTTTCAATTCTTTCAACGCACGGCGCGGCCTGAACAAGCCATTTCATTTGGCTCATTACGTCTTCTTTTTCCACCTCACGGGGCGGGCATATGATCAATGACCCAGACAGTGTCCTACTCAAGGCAAGCGATGGGATTGATACCCAGGAAAGGGAGAGGTTACGAAGTCACCGATTGGTTCAGGGTTAAGATGCTCAGGAGTCTGAACGAGGTCTGGGACGAACCTTCAGAGAAGGGTGTGTTTCTGCAGTGTCGTCCCGGTCGTCGCTATCCGACAACCCTCCGGAAGGCGACAAGCCGTTACTATATCTCTGGCCAGCACATCAGGGACCTCACAACCTATGGATCCATGGCGCCGTGCTTAGTTGTCACATGGCCGTGACCATAGATTCGTCCTCCGAACGAGGGACCCCGAGCATGCGTTCCGCGCGGTGATCCGGATATCCGGCTTATACTCCCGCCCCTGGGCCCGTGAGGCATAACAGCCCCGGACCCTCATAAGAAGGGATACACGGTGCATTGTGTGGTCTCTGTGGGGCGTTTCACCCCCGTTGTTCTTCTTCTCTGGAGGGGCCGCACCCCATCATGACGGAGTACTGTACAACCCGGTCATGGCGGGGCCCTCTGGCTTCTCCAGCCCCGTCATGGCGGGGTGCTCTCCGGGGGTCTTATAGCAATTCCGTCACGGCACGCGTCCATCGATTCTCAACCCAAGCAAGAAGATGAAGGACATGGTGGCCCGAGAAACTCGTTGTAAGCTTCAGAAACGTTGTCCAGCCCCCGTCATGGCGGGGCATTCTCCGGGTGTCATCTACAAGCCTCTAACCCGACTGAGTGAGTCAAGACACTCCGAAGAAAGCGGAGAGCTTCCATTTGCGACACAAGGCTTCATGCCTCGAAAACATGGCGACCAATTATTGCTATACCGTTGCTTGTCATCAGAGTCACGACAAGGTGGCCAAGCAGCTTCGGGAGTAGGTACATTCTTGTGAAGGTACCACCATTCTTTGCACAATGAGTTGTTCTTCTTGGATGTAACTGTACGAAGAGGCTCAGAGCCTGCTGCAGATTGTCATGTTTCGATAATGGAGCTGCGAATCAGACGAATCCAACTCAGAAGCATCACGACGCTCGCTCGGGGCTGAAGTATACGACTTTCATTCAACACTATTCACGCCGGGCCGACCAGGTATGGGATGAGATGTCTCATAAGGTCGCTTTCATTCGACGAGCAGAATGGCAGCTCAATGGCTGCCGACGCCTGGGTCAAGGCCGAGATCAATGCCTTTGTCCTCGAAAAGAAACAGGTCCGTCTCATAGAGAGGTTTCAGCATCCCGCCCGCGTGTCCCTGCCGGAGATAAACACGTCTAACGGGTCAGTACTCCTGGAGCATGAACACTTCACATCGCAGAGTGGCGTTGCGCCGCCTACGCCACAGGAGTTCTCTGCGATCATCTACGAGAACGACGCCAAGAAGACCCGCGATATCGTTGACGAGTTGTCCTTTATCGCCACATGGGCCACCAGGTCCTCCGACACCCCCACCGCGACCATATTTGTCAAGGACTTCCCAGCTGTGCAGCAGTTTGGCAATAAGGCCGCCCAGCCCGTCCAGCAGTCACCGTTGTGGGGCATCCTGGCCTTGTCTCTATCAGTTATGCACTGTCCCAATCCACCCAGTTCACGCCGACTACACGCTCCAGGTGACATCGAGATCACCACAGCGACAGTCCGCGCTCTGGGGTCTGAACCAAGTCCTCTATGACCAAATGCAACACCTGCACGAGAAAAATGCAGCACTGTCTTACGTCGATTCAGAACAGTTCGGTATTCATTAGCACCTGTGCTACGCACTACGCAAGGTTCAGCAGTGGCCACTGGCCAGAAGCCACTTGAGCGTTGCGAAAAGGCGAACAAGACGCAGTCGGAGAAAGGAACAAAACGTAGCCTGATGTCTCTGAGGGATTTCGAGACCCAGTATCAATCCCAACCGACTCGATGTGAAGAGGAGCAAGCGAATGATGCATTGCCGAAGTCCAATCTCGCAGTCTGGCAGAAAAATATGAAGGTAAACTAACTTCTCAGGCTATCGAACAAGTTGGTGGCGCTTGCAGGACTTTTCTCTGGACCCACAGGCGTGTCACGTATTCAAGTTCAAGGTTTGCAGTCAATCCACGCCGGCACACACGAGCTGAGTGTCAACGAGCTTTCTGATCACGTTTTCCGCATCCTGGAGATGGCTCCAGAGTCCTCCGAGTCATTCCGTGCACGCTCCTGGAGACATTCGATTTTGCTGCGAGATCTGCGCAGGCTGGGATCATACCGGGGGCCGTCGAAGGTCGCGAAGATACAATACGGTAGCCTGCCTCCAGCCACCGACACTCCGGCTATCAATCACTGCTGCTCGGCGGCCATCAAAGTTCAAAAGATGTTGGAACATGCATCCAACCGGAGGCCTCGGAAGCCGGCGAATCGATTGTTCCGCGACCCGCTCTTTGGGCCAATAGGGTCGCGTGGATTCGTCGGTGTTGGCGGCCGGCCAACACCTTCAAATCGGCTCTTACAGCCACTACTTTCGTTAATAGATCATCATCGCACCCACAACCACACAGGCAATAGGATCTTCGTGATTACTACGTTGCCACGTGGCAGGGTGCAGGCGACCAATAAACCAACAAAAGATCTTGAAGGATTACAAAAGGGTCATCGGCCATTCGGGCTACCAAGTTACCACCCGGAAGATACGACCTCAGGCATTCAAACACGCCGTCGGGCCTACCTGGTAAGTTGATTCCCCAAACATCTTGTGGTTCGAAGAACGGTTCAGAACCCCCGATCACTTGGGTACAGCTCTAACACGCGAATGACAGACACATACATGGCCATAGCTGCGGCCTGGCACGTCAATCTCTCGTGGTATATGACCGGAGGGATATACCTTATCATGCGTCCTGCGGCTGCTAGGACGGTGTGGAGGACGCATGATAAGGTAGCGGATGCGGCCACCCGCGCGGCATGACGTGGTTCTCTGCGGTCACGTTTTCATATCAGGTTGACCGACACCCGAGATAACCGATCTTGGAGAACCAGATCGAGATCCAGTGTGGGAGAAGTCATTCGCACGCGAGGAAAGTCGAGGTCGAACTGTGTGGGAACAGTACACCGACGAAGACCTCTCACCAGACCGTGGCACGCATACTTTTCGCAACACGCAAACTACTTCATCAGTCGGAAGTCCGGCGGATACAGAGTTCCAAGGAAGATGATCATCGCTGGCTTGTCCCAATGGAACCATCTACCAACAGTTTCCGGCACCATGAAAGATGCATGTGGTCCTTCCGGCAAAAGTTCGCAAACGAGCTGAAGTGCAGGGCGTATGGGACGGCTTGAAAGAGTGGCTAGGGGCCTCGGAGTCATACCCAATATCCGGTCAGCTCAATGGCCATCCCTTCGAGGGGAGATTCACCCGAAGATGAGTTCACCTTCGGCAGCCACAAGCTCAGCGCCACCGGGCGCCACCACCCACCTACCAAGGCCGCGACCATCATCGCCCACGATCCCACGATGGATTCCGGTCGGTCTCACAGACGCAGCTCAACCAGGTCACCATTCTTTTGCATTTTTATGTTTCTTCCCGTTTTTATTCGTACTTTACAACAATTTCTATTCCAAACGCTATTATCCGGGGCCTTGTATTCTTCAACATTATTCACGCGACCCTTTTACGGGGGAGACGGAAGATCTCGCAATGTCTCTCTCGAAAATCACCTCTATACTTATATTAAATCGGTATCTCGAGTCTTCGATCTGAACCAGGACTGGCGCGCCACTATTAGTCATTTCGTGTTAGCCGTCATCGGTCGTCCTCCTCAGATCCAGCTGGCATAGCAGAAAGACTGCTGCACGTATGTGTCGCGTCGCCCATAAAATTAGTACACTGCCCAGCCTTATAACTGGATTGCTCCAAGAAGATTTGCTATTTTCGACGAAGAAATGGAAGATGCGTCAAATCTTATCGGCAGCACTATGGCCTGCGTAGTCCCAGGCGATTGAAGATGAGATGTCGGTTTTCCGCTGTGGCACTTTGTCGATTGTATCTCCGTTACAAAGGAGAAGAAAAGGCGAGGCGTCCACACTCAACCCAGCGGGATTCGAAAGGGGTCTTGAATACAGGGGCACGGGCTACCCTCTCTTACCTATACCTCTGGCATTACATTGCGCGGACCGACGCAGACATTTGCCGCGACCTCACTTGGCCAATCCATGACAACGGGCCAACGAGGCGATGGCGGAATTGTGAGGTTGGTATCATCGGGTACTTTCGACCTGTGAATCGAAACCCGAAATATCAGGACATCTCCTGGCAGCATCGAAGCATAAGCCAACCTGGATCCAGAGTTTTATACGATCCATCTGTGCCTGGGAGCTTGCGAGAATGGGCATTGGGGCATCCTATGATTAATACCTGAGGACATTTGTCGGCTGGCAGTACTTTACGCATCTTCTGAACCGCTGAGAAGGCGCATTCTACTCTCAGATCTCACTCTGAGACATCCTGAACGCAGAGGTCGCCTCTCGGATTGCGGAGGCGGTCATTCTCGGGATCGCTAAGAGATGGGAAGACGGCGACGGTCGGCGCGGTAATAAATGCGACCGAGTGACGATCTCCAGGATACGGAGGTCTAATCCGCGTCCGAGGCGGAGTTGGCCAGCCTGAGATGTTCGTCTCAGGATATCTCACCTCGCGACTTCGAGCTCAACGTATACATTGACGAGCACTTACTTGGTCAAAATCTGCGGTATGATTCTGCAAGGTCTTGTAGACAAAGAATGTCACGATTGTCGATCAGCGACAAACCAGGATCGTATCCCTCAAGGATAAGGCATTTGATATAAGCAACCCGGTTTTCGAAAAATTCATCGAGAACTGATTTTCAAACCTGACGGCGATTATCCGTAATGTTACCGGTTACAATATGGCTTTTCAGGGAAACAGGCTCGCCCAGCAGCCGGAGGCGGGAAAGCTCTGTACAACCAACTCAAATACTCTACTGCTATCAGGCCGGAACTGGATGGATGGGCGAAGGTATACAGGCCAATGCCGACAATGTGGCGCCAAAGTATAACGGACAGCCGCCTCGATATTGCTTCCGACGCAAAGTCAATATTGGCAGCATCGGGGAGAGGCAGGACTCAACGCTGGCTCACATGCTTCTCCCATGGCCAATTGGCGGCTATCAAGGTCAGGAAAATGACCTTGTCACTGTCATATGCACGGGGACAGCGGTGCCCGGCCCTGGTCGCGGCTTACTCGATTCTGGGCTTGTGGCTCACCATGTTGTTCACGTATTGAGAGTATTTCTCGGAGACCGGAGCAAGAACGATGGTCTCCATGGCATATCAGTAGGAAAGGGCGGGCATTCATTACCTGCGACAGGCATTGGTCCGAGACGGCAGCCTTACCCAAGCCGTGGCCGGCTTCTACAGGAAGCAGGTGGACTGGGACAAGCTCTGGATCGGTGCCTGCCTCGAGCCAATCAGCCTGGGCGACATCCGGGCAGTCGCCCGGTCGTACTGGGCTGAGTGACGCGGGTTCTGCGTCGCCGCCAACAGTAACCTGTTACAGGGCTTTGTTGGCTGGACAACTCAGCAAGTCTTGCCCTGGTTACTCACATCTTCTTCCGATATGGGAGCAGACGTTACACCCTGGGACTGATCTCGCTCTGAACGAGCTCTCCTCGAGAGTCTTGTGGGATGCTACCGGGCTGCGAAAGGGTCCAGCAGTTTTCGGTTTACTTACGACTTGGACCGCCACACGCAATCCCGTGCCTCCGTTGAGGATCCAGCTCTGGATAAATCGATTCAAACTCAGTCATCTTTGGGCTTACGGATTATGGCCACCTATATATAGAGTGTTACCTGGCAAACTTTCAGCTTCCCGCCGGGCCCAGGTCCTCAGGTCGGAGCTGCAGAGATGCGGCCGGAAAGACTGGGCGACAGGTTCTAAAGCTTTTGGTCCTGAAGTGGGCATCATGGACAACCCATTGGATGCATTGCTTCCTACGCAAAGGCAGTAATGGCAGGGAAGCTGCGAAAGGACAATATCCTGGTTTCAATGCGTCGCCCGTCGACGATTGACTCATACCAAGGCCAAGATATCGATATCGTCACCATGTCATTCTGGCCCTGGCGCCCAGCAGTGTCAACACAATGGCGAATTTCTGTGGACTTCAATCCTATCGCCGCTAGCTATGTCGTGCACCTTGCTGCCATAATTCGACGGAAAGTAGGCGAGATTGAAACGGCCAACGACTAGTGAAAGGCGAGTGGGCCATGGTTATCTGGGAGACGCTTCTATTGACGATTATAATCGGCTTATGCTCCTACTAGATGCTGGGTATCTGTTTTCCGATGTAATCGGAAGCAAGCAGTGAAGCCTGGGAGTTAGCCCCCCAAGGAAGAACTCATGGGTGGCCGGGAAGTCTGCTGGAGACCTACAGCGCTGCGACAACGTCAAGCAGGTCTTAGTTTATTTACTCGTTGGATCGACCTCCGCGATTGAGCTGTGGATGATTGATTTTGAGTCGTCCGTCCTCGGGCCTATACTGGATCATCAATCCATCATACAGCGTTACTTACAAAACGTACATTCTCACCGGGCCCAATACTGAGTACAAGCCTGGTGTACCCTTGATTGCCGAGGATCTAGGTGTCCGCCGCAGAAGATGAGTGAGATGACGGCCCCGTCAGTTCGCGAGAGGTACAACACAGCCGCTCCGTGGGCCATGGGCCGTTGTCCGTTGCGAAAAGTCGTCAGGAAAGCTCGAGCGTTATGACTGCCGATCTTCCCAAGTCCGTAATACGGACGGGGCGATGGCTCAATTTGCAGCCAACGCTCGTGGGATTTATATGGACTGGATCATTGTTGGCCTTTGCCTCCCCACAAAGAGCGAAGCACAAAAGAGATCCTTAATCCGTCGTTCTGGGCTTCTCCATCTTTGTTTTCGTGCCGACAATTTGCGCGGCCTGTTCTGACTGAACTGGGACCGGGTTACTTGGTCGGTTGCTGGATTTGCAAGATTGCCATTGAGCCCCGGCCGGGTGGTCCTCATAGATCATCTGAAGCTGTCGAACGGGTCGGACAAGACAAGGCCCAGTGCCGGGTGTGCTATCCGTGGCCGGACTATACCCTTTGGGCGTCGCTGTGTTGGGGATTACAGATGGAAGAGCGTCAATCCTGACGACTGAAGAAACCTCTATCGTTGGCTGTCCATCGCCTCAAGCAGAATTACCTCCTTCAAACAATTTGATTCCACGTAGCGACTTTCCCTTGCCACGCAGACAGCGTGGGTCCTCTGGCCACCCCATGGTTCATGCACGCGTGACGTGGAAAGAGTGTATCGTGCTGCCGGTCTCGCTGCGCTGCGGAACGGTGTGAACAAGCTAGACGATCACAGGCCTAAGTGCTCTTCAGAGACCCTATTGTAGGTCGCCCCACACTTCTAAGACGGCAACGTAGACCTGTCGATCTCACGAAGATCAAAGTTATAAGAGGCAAAACGACATCGGCCACATCAGCCTGGCTATACCAAGCACTGCGAGAGCAGATGTGCGCCCGGCTAACTACTTGGTATGGTCGCGGCGGAGAGCAAGTCACAAAAGAGCTGCCTGGTCGGTAAAGACTTTGCATTGGTAAGACCTCCCCTGTCATCTCGGGGGTTCAAATCACAGTCTAGGACACCAAATCAACCATACGTCTACATTGACGGCCAATGGCGTATACGCCTTGCCCCATTTTGATCCCAGAGGTGATCCGAGATACACTGGGTGGAAGGCGAAGCAACCAAGGCGAACTTGGGCTGGGATCTTTTAGATCCCACTACATATGGGCCGGCTAGCACCTTTCAGCCAACCACTTATGCCCGCGGGAGTGGCGCTGTACCAAGCCGCCGACTGGTTCGTCCCTTAATTCGATGAGGAGCCCGAAGACCTTGCCCTGCTGTTTCGTCTTCGGTCCTCCGACCTGCGAGAAGAACTCAACACCTCGGCCGATTCCCGGAAATGAAAGTACGATTCACGGTTGGATATTTTCATCATAGTCCATATACTATAGTCACAAGGACATTGTCCGCACAGTGCCCCATAGCTCGTCATCTTTAGACGACCAGAACACTAGTCTTTGATATAATCAAAAACGGCTTAATATGTTCTGTCTTGTGAGCAGAGAACCAGGATCATACTTCTCAATAGCTACGGAGCTTTGATCCCAGGATCGAGATCGAGCATGAAATCACTGCTCACCTCGGATGCCGGCCACGCGCGAGCGCGGAAGGCGGTCGGCAAGTCGCTACGCAGAGGCGGATACGGAGGGCACGGCAGACCCCGAGCCTGAGACGATGGTTACTCGTGGGGTTAAGGTGGTGTAAGAGGTATGCTGTTGATCATCCCAGAGGTCTCGCTCTGGCCAGGGAGAACCTTACTACCAACACCTGTGCCGCTAAAGAGCTGAAGACCATACTGTTAGCGCAGCTTAGCCGCCAGACCTTCCACGCTGTCTGGCGTACCATCTCGGACTACATCGACTACGACGCCACCTTTGCCACGGACTGCAACACAGGCCAGCGTAACCTCGCCTACTATTTCTTTCTTGACGCTTGTGCCGATGATGTTTGAGTTACAGACGCAGCAACTATGGTGGTGGTATATCTAGATCACAGCCCTCGGCACTATCCCCGGATTATCAGCCCAGAAACCCGTCCTAGTCGGGATTTGCCAGCCAGAACAGAGGATACACATCTTCCAATGTCTCGGTCGCCTCAGACAAACAGATGGACTGGCAGATGGACCAAGCTCCTAACTAGAACAATTAGTGTGGGTATAGCACCGGCCACTATAATAACTACCAGTTCCCGCAGGTTTATGCGACACATATAACCCGCGATATCAACGCCAGTACGCGAAGCTCCCGGCGCGGCTGACAAGCGGAATTGCGTCGTGGCCCCGTGGTTGGCGAAGGAGATTGTGAAGGCATCATTATACCCTTGGTGCCCGGTCCAGCAGAGGCGGCCAGCTTTATGGTCTCCTAGAAGACCGTCCTGGTCGCGTAGTGAGAAGCATCACTTACTGAGGCATGTGGGGACTTCCCCGTGGATATCACACTTCAGAGAGACCTCAAAGAAACTTCGCCATAGGCGTATTCAGACCTTCATTCTTCATTTCCCTGCTTAGAGCCCTGTATTGGCTGCAATACGCAGAGATGCTGGAGTACGCGCGGTTCGTCGACTGCATCGACGGCTTCACGCTGCACAGCGAGGACAGCATACCACTCTATACGGAGTTCTGCGACATGCTGTTTCTACGTCTGAAAACCATATTACGACTCACGCCGTGGGTCGCAACGCCGAACCGGCTTTCGGAACTGTGGAGGAGCACGCTAGGCCGCGGTCACGTGACCGTGGTTTGCGGCCCGTGCCCCCCTGCTCTCCAGGGCATCTCGATCCCTAGGCGGATTAGCCGCCTAGGGATCCCTCTCCTTCAGACATCACCACAATCAACCACACATAGGTCACTTGTGCCTCAACAGGAACACTAGATGAGGCGGTAGGCCCCAGGAGCCCCAGGAGCCCAAGGCGGTCCTCGGGCGGCTCACTGCCAACACTGGCCGACACTATAAAGATTCGGGATGGCTGTGAGAAGATGGGCGGTTAAATCACCGTCCAGAGGCCGATCATATTGGTCGATTCCACAAAATTCTGGCCAAGAAATCTCAGTCGCAAACGGTTCCAGAAAGGATTCCCCTCCACCCCGAGAGACCATCGTATACTCTCGACTGTGCTGGGGAGGCCACCCGCTGAAGCAGAGGAGCGACGCCTCCGCCAGCGACATCGACACTGAGTATAGTCTGATCTGTGGCACCTGTAAAGACTCCCGTCCTGGGAGCACTATCTGAGCAGTACTCGCGCACCTTCCACTTCGAGCAGTTCCTTCTCCATACACTTGCCGGCAACTGGTACAGCCGTTTTGGTAATAAAAATCTCGCTGGCTCCAGTTACCAAGACTTTTTGGAGACGTCCTTGACGCGCGAGAACGTCCAGATCGTCATTGATGCGATTAAGGAGGAACCTACCGACCTCGATGACGATATATTTACTGAAATCTAGATCCACAGATAGCGCAATGTTAACGGGGAACTACGTTCCCGTATCACCTGATTCCGGGTCGACCGAGAGGCCTTCGAAGCGAAGATCGAGAAAGGGCCCCAAGACGAGTTTGACCCGCACGACATCGCTTGACTAGCAAAATAGGCTATGACAAAAGCCGGGCCGGGTGTCGCAACGTGGCAAGCCCGTTACAGGCCTTTGAGCAGAGGTGGCTCCACTGCAGGCCTAGAGTTGATCGTTCAGCAACAAGGCCAATTACCAGCAGCTGTCAGAGCCAAGCCGGGATAAGCCTGCTGTATGTAATTATTGCGACCGCGCATCGGTCTTTTTCCTTCTTGCTATTCAACTTGGGGCGGCCGTCGTGGGATTGCACTTCGCGCGATGACCGCCCAGACTTCGCCTGCTCACTCCCAATCACCATCCAGTTCGTCACTTCGTATCACTAGCTTGTGTATAGCACGATTACTGCCGCTCTGGTCATTGCAGGATTCAACGTGCAGTCACTTCGGTCGGCCCATCCATCACAAGAACGAAGCGACGGATCCCGTATAAACCGCGCAGCCATGCGCAATGCTCAGCGCCTTGGTCGCAACCGACGCGCCATATAACAGACTAAGCGACGCCAGTACTCGCAATGGTCGTGCTGCGGTTGACAAAGCAGTTGTGCCGAATCAGTTGGACTTGGCGTAGCCAGCATCCCCGGCCATCTACCCCTGCCGTACTCCTCACGACGCTTAAAGCCAGTGACGGCTTGACTCGTGGAAATACACGCGGGTTATAGCATGTCATGACCGTGTCAACACAGATACCGCGACTATAAAGACTGCGGGGTCGTGGGCCAGCCGCCAGGTCCAAGAGTTTCCAACGGAACACTCAGCAGATTAGACCGCAAGCTCGCAGAGTGGCTTGGAGGCAATGGAACCTTCCGTGTGGCGTTTTGGCGCCAAAAGGAAAAAAAAACGACGGGCGACGCAAGCACCATCTATAACAAGAACGTCGACGGATTCTCCATCCAAACACTTTGCGCGCACATCCTGCTGGTGTCAGGGCTCCGTGTATGCGACGAACTGGTCGTGCTCGGGTTCTCAGAAAAGTGGCACAGCTCATTCGAAGTAACGAGACGTGTCTCGTAAGCGACGGCGCTGACCTGTTCAGGCCTCAGGGCACAAGGAGGGTCGTTGCTATGCATGGCAAAGCTATTCTCACCATGCAAATTCTCCGGAGCTGCACGACCTTCCAAATGCGTGTCAAGTTACCAACCAGATTTGGCAGACAACGCACACGTGTGGTTCGACGGGCGGTCGCTCTGCTTCAGTAGAAGCGAGCGGTATCACCCAATATCCTATTCTACCAGAACTTTCATCGTCATATCTGGACATACTGTGCTGGCTCCTTTGGTTTTCAGCACAATGTGCTGAGCGCCGACTAGTCCTACAATGGTATTTTTTCAATACACCTGGGGCTGGTGTTGGCGCATGAGGTGATAAAGCATAAGCTTGAGCCTTAACTACCCATCGACCAATATCCATCGACGTTTTTATGTCTGACTGCCCCTTTAACATGGAACGTGCTTTCCATTAAAGAACCTTTGACATCGTCAGATCGTCGTTGCTACATTTGTTCCATCTACTCCAGCCGGGAAAGCCGCAATATTATAGCGGCTACGTCTTGATAGACTAGGCTATTCAATCCTCTTGCTGCGGTCTCTCCCTGTGTCTCGTCGCTTCTTCCCTGCGCTACTACCGAAGACTTAGGCTGGCTCGGGTGTGAAGTAGACACCATGGATTTCAACGTCCCAACGAAGGTCAGAAAGGCCAAAGACTAGAAAGACCGCATAATCGGAAGCTCTGCTACCTAGGATCTACAGCATGCTTCATGCCCGCGGTCAACTGCTGGCCCACCCAGGACTCACAAAGGCGACTTCGATGGCTGTGCGTCGCGGTGGCTCGTATTGACTGAGAGTAGCCAGACAACACACGCACAATTTGAAACTAAACAGAAGCGCATCGAACATATATTAAAAGACTGCCACCAGCCAGACCAATTATACTGAAGCAACAGTGAGGGACTGTCTTCTGCCTTACACCACTGCAAACTGACAGTGTCAGTGGCGTCTACTTTCCGCTTTAGTTTACATAACCCCATCGCAGAAAACTACTTATCTCTCAAGCAGAGTACTTATTTCTTAGCTGCGCATGAGGTTTAGCATATGTCTTGCCTGGGAAGTTTCCATCACAAAACACTCACATCTCCTTGGGGGCTGTTTTCAAAAAGCTTCAGCCCGCCCGGGCCCTTATCCCTCTTGATAGAAGGTAAATATACAAATCAAGCAGATATATTGAATGGAATCCCCAGAGCTGATCTGAGAGTTGGGGACCATTCTCGGACAAGACGTACCGGGGGCGGTGCGCATCCAGGACCAGACACTGAGCATGCCAGCCAGTGTCGTGGACCTGCAGAGACTTAGATATCGCAGCACAAAGCAGCGTGCTGCGGAAGAACTGCGTCATCTACGGCATCAATATTGCGTTTCGCAACGCGCAAGCTCCCTCGGCGCACGCAATATATCATCAATAACTGGACGGGCAAGGCTCCTATCTATGCCTTTCGTTATCTGCAAGACACGGTTTGGTGGACTAACACCATCGCCGCAACGATGCGACGTGGGTCCGTCCTACCATACCCGTGAAGGCAAATGGCCGCACAAAGCTGAGGAGCTTCGTGTCCAAGAACACGGACGAGGCTGAGCCGGAGTCGAGCGAGCAGCGCCGAAGAAACCAACACTACCGGCGACAACCCAAGAACTCCAAAGCAGCCTTGCCTCGAGGAAGCTCCAGTTAATACGACGTAGACACACTCTATGCCAAGAAGGGTCGTAACTCGAGATTCCACGAGGACAGCGAGCTTTTGTGAGGCGAGCAAAAAACATCGTCGAGGGCTTGGTCGATGAGTGGTGGGCCAGGTTCACTGACAAGGCAGCATAATGCGGAGATAATGCTAGGCGTTCCGGAGAGGAGGACCGAGACTTGATAATCTAGACAAAGGTGTCCCGACTAACAGCGACTTAGCCAAGATACCTCAGGTTTGGGTTTGGGTCCCGGGAGTCGGCCTCAAAGTCTATCATAACAACATCTGCGAGTAGGCTTTGGGTCACAGCAGCTGTCAAACCTTGATTAGTGTTCACCTTTCCGCTTCCTTCCTTTTCTAGCGTTTGAAACCAGAGTGTTACGATATATCTCTTTCGAGGGGTTACAAAGTGGCAGATCTTTTCCTTGAGTTTGCAAAAGGCAAACAAATATCTTTCTAAACGAGCAGCACCACGATCGCGTGGCGTTTGGACTGGCGCGACCGTCTCCTCGCGCAAGTCGGCCATCCATTCTTGTTGAACTTCGTCGCGGACATTCAATCTCGCATTGATCCGCTCAACTTGGGCAACTGAGCGTGCGGCTCCGATAGGCCGTTGCTTCGTTTTGTTTTGTTTGCTGTTCAGATACCCTTTCGGGGCCCAGTCGGCCCCCCCTTTGTTGTCGCGGTGAGGTCGCCGCAGGCCGCGGGAACCAGCCTGGCACACGCTTACGATTCCTGCCCCGGGTCCCCGGGCGACGCATTAAAATCCTTACTGCTGCCTAGGAGCTTTGAGTAGCCGTCCTGTAAAAAGGCATGGCCGCTGCCTCGCTGTTCCGCGGGCTTTCTACCTGGGAGACGGCTCGACGACTTACGGCAACGGAATGGTTGTTGTATGCATCCGGCAACCGTCAGAGCGAATCGGCTGTCCTTGGGATCGCTTATACCGGGACTAACGCCCGCTTGGTCGACCACCCCGTACCTTCCTCGACGGAGCTCGCCTGGAGGTTCAGTCGCGCAGTCTCCTTATACTCTAGCGGATACGTATGGTCCTTTATGTCACGCGTCAGCGATTTCGTTTGGGCCTTATCTGCGGGATGGACCAGAGCCCCTACCAGTCACCAGTACCGCCTCGGAGAGATGCACGAGTCCCGGTCAATTGCTCGCTGTGTATATATATCGACCATCAAAGTGAACAAAGCCCGCACCACATACACTCGCCGCCCGGAGGGCAGCACGGATTAGCACTAGCCGACTTGGTCATTACAGAGAAGTACCGTGGTAAACACCTACTTATCTACCACAATGACCCCAAGGTGGAGGTCGAAAGCAAAGCTTCCAGAAGCGCAGCCCTCTGCGGATGTAGACGAACCGAGTTACTTGGACTAGCTGTTGTCTGCAGCATAATACGGCACGTTATGCGCGGTATTCAGAATCCCATGTTTCTCTATATCATTGTTCGCGAACAGAAATTGGAGAAAGACTGGGAGATACCGACATCAGCAACAATAAAGTCGGCTCTGTCCTTCGTGCTGTTTCAGGATCTTTGTAAGGCGGTTATCCCCTTCATTGTTGTTTTGGTATAGTACCGGACATGTTCCAGTACAACCTTGATGAGATCCGACTGCCTGCGAAGGAGAGTTGGACATCTCGGATTAACTACGCGCACGATCTTCTGGGCCAACGATAGGCCCCGACTGGCCCGAATTGGCAGATGGTCGCAGACCACGAGACGTGGGGCGCCCCTGTAAATGCCGGACATCCTTTCTCACCCATCTTCTGACAAGCCGTACGCCTCGTATTAGCCACGCTGCGTTAACCGCGCCTTCGTACGATTCTTACCGGGAAGATATAGCAGGGTAGTCCCAGTCATACCCAAGACCCTACAGGATCCGGAAGAACGTTGAGGCCTCCTTTATTGGTTTATATGACCTCGTCGCTTTACCAGGTCACTGTGTCTTCCCACGTCAGCACCAGACTGCATCTATCACAGTCCCAAAGTCTTATATGCCCTTGAATACATAGCGGCCTTCGTGGACCTGCGAATTGAACTTCTGGTATACGAAAGGAGCACCTTCAAGATGAGTCTGAGGTAACAGGTCTCACCTTTGGCAGCAAAGCGGTGTGTTTGGTCACCTGGCCGACTTGAAGATCATAGTGTTCATAGCGGACGATATTGAAAAGCTCTGCCGCATTCAACGACAATGAAAATGGCAAAAATGCCCTCCGTGGCCGGCCTGCAAGAAAGCAAAGGCCCAAGCCTGGAGGCCGTAAAGTTGGTCTTTTTCGATCAAAGAGCAGAAACCGCAGCTTAAGGTCCTTGCGGTAGGAACCGAAGCGGAATGTTCCTCGGATCCTCCAATGAGAAACCCGGGGAGGTAATGTTCTTTGTCAACGGTCGGTCTATACCACTATTGTTTACAGCCATTGTTCGAAGACAAGGTCGAATCAAACGATGAGGCCGAAGTAGTGAGACCAACAAAGAAAGGTCTCACTTTCGGAGCGGCTTTTCTACTGGACAGGTAATCCCTACAGCGCCGCAATCGCTCTACTTTTCTACATATCAGCCGTGTATTCTCACACGGCAGATTATCCATCCTATTACGCCCCTAGGTAGCGGAAGTACTGGAATATCAAAGCATCCATAGGAAACATTGAAGCCGGGGCTGCGCCTGACCCAATCGTCCAATGACAGATTCGCACAGTTTCTGCATGGAACACTCATGGCGGTCGTCGCCTGCTACAACTACTACCCTTTACCTTTGTTGGCTGGCAGCATTTTACGCAAGGGTCTTCCGGGCAAGAGGGCCTTTTCAATAATCCTCGACCTAGAGGATGCAGGCCGAATCGCGGCCGAGTATGTCAGGGAGTTTGCCAAGGCAGAGGTACGCGCCACTTTGCGGACGATTAGTCCGGACTAAAGCCATGTCTCTGGCCACAGCACACTTTGACAGGTTCACCTGCCAGAGAGAAAGACAACTGTGCTCTCCGAATCAAGATTCTTCCTTTTCCCCTTGAATGGGAAGTTAGGAAGACGGCGTGCAGCATCCCATCACATGATAGCGCACGCTGGGCTCATTGCTCGGGACGAACGGTCATCTGTTTGGGTCCACACCATGGCGCTGGAAGGGTTAGCAACCTACCCAGCGCGAGTCGCGATGAACCTACCTATAAGGGAGTGTAGCAATTGCGGCCGTACGATGGAGAGTACAATATTCTGGGACGGAAGTCCTATCCGTAGACATGAGCATTCACTTTGCCTTACCAGTGCCGTTTAGTAAGATCTCTCCTGCACACCTAGGAAGGAAAAAATGTCGCATGGCATAAGCAGATAATACTCGGGCCACTGCTTCGGTATATCCGCCAAGAAACGGCATCAGCGTCGCGCCTGACCATCAAACCGATGACTGGCTCATGAACACTACATTATGTTGGGGTTGGTAATTTTCCACGGAAGGCATCACCACGGCCGTCTCTCTCGCGTATCGAAGGGCCGGTCGGCTCTGCTAAAAGAGCCAGTGATTATGAAGAACCCGGCATCCTTGTCTTACGACGTCTTCACCTGGCTCAACACATACGCGACGTGGTTTGTAACAGCAACCCCAATGGTGTTTAACGTGAGAGATATCGAGGGTTACCTACACTGGCTGTGGAAGGAAGCCTTTGCGATCGAAATGTCACACTTTGCCGACCCAGAGTCGTTGGCAGTCATCTACACGGAGACATATATCCAGGCCTTCAAAGAAAAGGATCAGGGGTAGGGTTAGCACGCGAAGCTTCGACTTGAGCAGTGAGGCTCGCACTGACAGATAGTCGAGTACCGCTGTCGTCACTGCGCGCCCTGCCGGGCTCACCGATCGGCAACATCTGGCGGGTACAACCACTCTTCCACGGCTGAGCCTAAGACTGGCGCCCATAATGGCCCTCATCCTTCGGGAGCGTTCAGCGCAAGGAGGATGATGTTCATCTACTCGGAGAATACGCCAGCATCTTAATCAATTTGCCTCAAGTAAAAAGAGAGGTGTGTTCTACGCATCATTTACGACAGGATCCTTCGCCATAATCATGAAAAATGGCAACAGAAAGCCCGTTCGCTTTGAACAGCGTACTTGGTGATTTTTGCTACACGCGGAGAGTGCTACGGTTGCTCGTAATCAGGCCGATATTAGCACATTCCCTGAGTAAAATTTCATCTTCTCCAATCCCATAAAGTAAAAACGCTGATCTTACATATTCAACCCACATGCAATCACTCAGGGAGAGCCTACAACCTCATGGCTTGGGCCCCTCTCACATGGGATCCACTAAGCCGCAAACATTGTGAAATTTAAGTCACATTGCAACACATATTACAGACCATTCGACATCCGGTACAAACTGGTCTTGGATTTGGCCGCTCGACCTAGGTCTGTAAGAAGAGAACAAAGAAAGACACAGACGTCGGAGAGTTTCGGCACCGATGGTCCGCCTCCGCTCTCGCGATGCTCTCGCTACCAAGGAGAGCGGCTGGTGCTTTATTAGCACCATGACGCCATCCAAATCGGGCAGTTATATCCAGGTCTCTGGACATGGAGCAAACAGGTTCAGTACAATAGGGGATATCGTCGCCTTTGCAATGCTTAGAGAACTCGGGCCCTGTCGGATTGGAAGTTCAATTCGACCTCGACAGGGGCTCGCGCAGGGACCACTTACAACCCATGCTTAGGATAATCGCGGCCTGCCCAACCTAGGGTTGGAACCTCCCTTTTACACCTTACGCAGAAGTTAATATAGATCAATTGACCTCTTCGTCACCCACGGTTCGAACCAACCCTCCTGTGAGAGGGATACCAACAGGTCCTCTGCAGGATAACGATGACCTGCAGAAGACTTGAAAGACGTGCTCGCGAACCGAGAAGATCTGCAAGTGTTGAGAAGTAGGAGGCCCCCCATGTGAACGGCACGTGACCGGGTCCAGGTTCGTGGGTTAGGCCCCTCGGGTCTCATTCACCTCATTCTCTAGGAGCCAACGCTGCTAGAGGTTCCTCCTCTCTTTTCCATATATCACGTCACAAATCAACCACGATTATCTCTCCTCGTCAGTAAGCATACACCGACGACATACGTCAGGTGAAGACATCAGAGGGTTGGTGCGCGGTATCGTGACTATACATGACAACGCATCTTTTGTCGGTTTGTGCGTCCTCGAGTATGTCAAGGCGATATGAATCCCAATAGCCTCTCAAAGACACACTTTGCCGGATGAACACCTAAGAAACAGACCTGAAGAGATTCCTGTGCCAAGCTGGATCAAGGGAGATCCAAGTAAACGGATGGAAATCGTGTCTGCGGGGCGGCGGCGAGGTCATCCGGCTTTTTTGCGCGTCTAAGTCGGAGGACATTCGCATGAAGGTCGTCATTGATGACCATTGCAGATGTTTCAGGGTGTGAGGGGCGCCGGGGCATCGATTCCAGTCTAAGTTCACTCTATTGCTGGAGATCCGCGATGGCCGGGCAATCCAGTCAGCTGGTGTTCGCGGTGGCCATGGAGCAGCAACGAAGTTTGCATCTCAGCGGCAGCTCTAGTGTGCTGCTGGGCCAATATCTGCGAGATCGCCGGAAAGCGGGGATCAAGGAGCGACGGGCGGACTTTGCACTTGAGGACCCTCGCCTTACCCTTTCCGTTCTATCCTGTATCAAGGGTACTGTTCTCCGAGCTGCACAGGCAGCCGAATACAGTCGGACAAACATATGTTATTGAAATCGAGGTGAAAGATGCAATTGGAGGTTCCAACACGCCATCCAATTGTGCAATCTGGATATTCCCCCCAGACGGGGCTCCTAAGACGGCTCCTACTTTTATCCAGGAGGTTCTTTTCCTACCATGCATCTTCGGATCGCAAAGATTATACTACCTTTTCCGCGTTCTTGAGGGTTCCCTAACGCCTGCTGACTTTGTCGCGGGTCGCTAAAATTAGCTGGCTCCGGCCCGGGAACGGCACTCATTGATTATATGTATTACTGGCAGTAGCTCTCCAGTATACTGCCGGCATGAGGACCTACCTAACATGAAGATCGCGACAGCGATCTATGAGTGTAGGTGTTCTCAGGATCAAATTGAGCAGAAATGTGATGCAGGCAGATACGCCTTGCACACAGCCATATCAACTTCCCTCATTCTACCAGCTTTGGCGAAGTGTCTCGCTCAGGGCCGCCCGGAACACGCTCTACAGGCGACACGAAACTGCCGAGTTCAACATCCGCCACGCTTAAATGTATGCTCCCAAGCCAGGGCAACTTTCCACTTCGTTCTCGGCTATGGAAGTAAACAACACTGGGCCTTGGAAACGTTCTTCCTCCGGCAATTCTGCCGTGGGATCGATAGATCGTCAAGTACGAGACTGCGTTAGAGTGTCTTGGGTTCCAGTGCAGTATTCTCTATATCCTCCCGTGTCCACAACTCAGGAATCTCAACAGCAAAACAATCGCAAACTTCAGGGAGATGACTGCATATCCCTTTGTCATAGGCGACTAAAGAACGGCTTAGTACCGTCAAGGAGAAGGATTTCATCATCGCCATCCCATCCTCAAGAACACGTCCAAAGGCCCGACTCTTACCCAGACCGTGGGCCGACACTGGATACTTGGTCAGCCACTAAAAGGCAAAGTGGGTGGTCATTTAGATGCAGATCACGGTTGACCAATGGCTGAAAACAAGGCACATCAAGACCTCAATTAGTATCATCGAGACCGAGGCCTTTCGCAGCAGGATTCAGGGCCAAATCCGGACGATCTGTATGTGGGTGCTGGCTCTTATATGGCTGTTAGTGCTGAGTTTGATTCCTATCCGAGGACATTTCTTGGATGAAAGTTCATTTCACACCGGGACGTCCGAAGAGAGGGCCTATTCTATTCACAGCTACTGCCGCGCGCGCGAGCAGCATAACCAAGCGAAAGGTCATAATTGCATAGTTTGAGAGAGGTTTATCCGAAGAGCCGATCTAGAGACACAAAGTCTCAAGTCGATCTTCTCCTCCGCATAAGGATTGGATCTTCGGTGTGTGATACTCGGAGGAAAGGCACTGATATCAGACATATCACCCACAATAGACGGATTTACTAAGAACTCTCATATACCTCTTCCTTTCCTCTCTTAATAAGAGTATCTGCTTTACACCTCTTAGAGTGTTACAAAGTCTTAGAAAGTGCCGCAACTCTGCTACAGCCCCTACGAAGACGGCATTATATAACGTATCGTTATCAGCTAGAACATGAATTAGACTTTCTAGCTGGAGGTAATTTATGGAATCAACTATGGGAGCTAAAAAAGCCCCTTTACGATGTCTGTGGTTTTATATCATGAGCTTCTATTGAGCCCGAAATGGTGGGTAGATACTTTTCCCACTATGAACTACGATCTCTCGTTTAAATACTAAAGGAGGCCAGCTACTAAGCCCAAGTACGGAGGCAAAGTGGGAAAAAAGGCTAGATTCCCAGTTGCCCCTATCTATCGGGTTCTGGAGAGTTGAGAATAATTATTCCGTCTTGGGATGCGCCAGACAGCGACTCGGGCGCCCGCAGTGAAGTCTCGGGCAGTGTCTATGAAGAAGGTTCAGATGCCTCACTCAGCGACGGAAGGCACTCGAGCGACGAGGGCTTCAAGGATGCCCTCGACCACCTTCCCGAGTCTCGCGACGATGCCATGCACGTCGGTGCTCGAGACCTAGCAGCTTAGCACCGGGAGTGCTGTCCCTTCAAACACGGACACCTCTAAAACCCCTATCGTTAGGTGCAAAAGAAGATCTCTCTATCGGTATTCCGCGTCGAAACATTGTAACAGGGAGGTCGAATGGCTCTCTGTGGGCGGCGCCATCAGTTGATGGATATATAAGACCTTCTCGCCTTCGAAGAACATACTTTCAAGGTCCACAGCTGGTTTCGCTGTGTGTTCCTGGGGACGTGGAAACCATTCTCAGCACGCCAACATCAGCGATTATGGCGGACAACCCCATCGAGGAGACGGTCTTTCAATTATTTGGTCAGAAGCGTCCCAAGGCCCTAACTTGACAAAGAAACGTTGTAAAGGTGCATTACAAGCCCTTCATTCGGCCAGAAGACAGAGGAAGGGAAGCGATATCATGTTGCTCTGGATCCTTTTCGATACCTTTGTATAGCAATACTCCTTGTATACAGTGACCATCCTTGAATCACCTAGGTCTTAATACCGAAACAATTCCTTCCATCTATAAATACCTTATTAATATTCTTGAGACACTAAAAAGGGAGAGGGTGGCCTCGAAACCGACCATCCACACTCTGGAGGATCGTTGATTGGTTGGTTGGTTGGCTGGCCTTTATTAACGCTATCAAGAGAACTATTTACTAGGTATCTAGCTCTCTAGAATGCTCCAGGATAGGAATAACAATTCCGAATCCGCGGCCGAGTTTGCGACCAAAAGAGGCGGATGATGCTGGCGCTTCAATGCCCAAGGATGTCGGCACAGCCCGGGCTCGCGAGGTGGCAAAGCCCCAGCCACTGACCCTGGGCGTATCTCGTGACTTTGGTTGGAGAATGGAAGTGATTGGTACTTGCAGTGTCTGATTGGACGGAGATTTATTCCGAGGTCGAGGACATCTTTGACGCAGCACAGCAACCGGGTCACTAGGAAAGACCCCTTGTCGTCGTCGCTGCAACTATGGCGGGCCACAACCTCTTCCTCGACCTTTTCAACGCTACCAAAATTGTCACGACTGGCATTGGCTTTAATACGTTCTTTGAGGCGGCCTTGCGCCGGTTGGAACCAAGGATATATCGAGAAGACTCGGCACCGATCGGAGTCATCGTACTTTGTCGGCTACTCCGGAAACACGATGGCACCGGTTTTTGTGAAGAGTGCGCCAAGAGCTTAGAAACAGCCAATCCAATACGGGGCGCAGGATTATACCTCTACTGATTTTACAAATGGACACACCAAGACGGTAGCGGCGGGTTACCATCTCCAAACAACGGACCTCCTCAAGCACCACCAGCAGCTTATCTTTCCGAAAAAGCTGGCCCTTGGTCCCTTGTACCCTCCGAATGGCCCCAACCTGCCAGCCCGTATGGGGACATGAGCTGATGGCGGTGCAACAATACCTAGAGACAATCTACTACATTTTCTAAAATGGGGTATTGGCGGCCTTTTAAACAGTCTATGAATGGTGTGAAATACAGCTCGGAATGTATACTTTCAGCCGTCCATATAGACTGGGCCGGCTACTATTCTAATTCCGCGCTCCAGGAGCAAGAGGCTAATGCGACCTAGTCTAAGGACCGGCTGATTGTAGAAGAGGCTACTGAACGTAAAGCCTTAATAGGTGTACTAGACTACTATCTGGATACGGAAAATAACGAGTCTATAACTATCCAAAGAGATAAAACACCAACGTTTTCTTTGGAAACTGGACGAGGACCCAATCCAGTTTAAAGGGATTAAAAAGTTATATCCTACTATCTACTAAGAAGGGGCGAGCAACCATCATAAGCGGATCCTGCGGGACACTGCATGTGTCCAGGCCAACAGGATCCACAAAACGTACACAAAGTTCCAGGAAAAGAACAAGAATCACCAGGACGAGGGCGGCGACATCCCATACGCAATCATACTTTGCACCGTAACGACGGCTAGGGATCAAAGAAAGCAAGACATTTAATCGTCCCGCGGAAGCTCCTCGGGTTCGGAAGATTTGGAGCCTCTTGGACCCTTTCGAAAGCGGCCAAGTGAAAAGATCACTCATTTTTTACGTTGACTTATTGCCTTGAGAAGCTTAGGGTAGGCGTGGAGGAGGCACATAGCCCGTAGTCACGGGGCCGCGACCCCGAGTCCCGAGTGCCGGTCCCGGGGCATATTCCTTTTCTCTTCCTCTGAGTGCCATCCACCTAGTATTCTTCATTCCTAGTAGTGAAACGGTCGCGATAGGGTCCATTGACTAGAATGCCTCCACCACTTTGTATCTACCCGTAAGCAAGACGACAAGGAACGTTTGAAGGAGGGTTTATGGAGGATTTATCCATCAACCTTATCCAGTCTCAGCTCTCTCCGCAAACACGATTGATCTGCTCCCGGTACCGAGCAATGATTCCTCGTCTGTTCAGCTTCCCGACAGCAGTTGTCAAACCCTGATATGGCAAAGTTTAGCCCCGGTCAGCCATGACGACGCCTCCCAACACTCGGGGCTTTAACTTACGTTTTGTGGGCTCCACTCCGGATCCTCAACAAGCACGACCGCCTCCACCTTCTCTATCGATACGAGACCGGCCGCTGTCGCGACCTCCTGCAGTTGCTGTAGGGCGTCGGAGATGACCTTTGGGTGCTGAATGAGCTGCAAGATTTCTAACTTGGCATCGAGACCGTGTTTCTGGGCTAGTTGAGACAGGACCGGTGGTGAGGGGATAACGATCGCGATTGGCTTATACCGCTGAGGGGAGGCATGGATGCAGATGTTAGCTACGAGTGTCGCAGAGCGGTAGACGGACTCGAGCTAATTTGGAGAGTAGCACACTGTCAGCAAAATATAGCACAGGAATCGAGTCAATCCTGACGATAGCATACCTTCTCGAGCGCAATGTACTCGCCGTTGAGCGTCTTGACGAGGTTCTTTTTCCGGTCAATGATTCTGTAGTTTCCATCCAGCTCCCATTGCCCGATATCTCCGGTGCGGAGCCAGCCATCTGAAGCAATGGCGCTTGCGGTGTCAACGCTGTTGTCATAGTAACCATCCATGACGCTGTCCCCGCGTATCCAGATCTCTCCTTGAGGCGGATTGTTGGTAGAGAAGTAACCCGCTTCGGGGTAATCCACCAGCTTCATTTCGATGCTCGCGGGAATGCTCATAGATCCGGTCTTCCAAGGCCCCGGCTCCATTAGGCCACCCATGCTAGTGGAAATGTTAAGACCACTCTCTCGAGGATGTTTACAGGGGTTTCAACACTTACGCCATAGTTTCGGTCAACCCGTACCCATTGATCAGCGGTGCCATCGCCATGGACAGAAATTGCTGCGTGCTCTCGGCCACTGGCCCTCCGCCGGACATGGCAAACCGCAGACGGGAGCCGACCACCTCGGAAGCGGCCCCGGACGTGGTGCCATTGAGGTCAGCAGGCCCGGAGAACCCAGATGCGACCCAGGCCTCCTTGGCTCTGTGCCACGCCCAGAAGGTAGTTCTTCCAGCCATGGTCCCCGCATCAACCTTCGCTAGGATCGCCTTCCTAATTCTTTCCCAGATCGCAGGGACACCGATCATGAAGGTAGGCTGGAACAGCCGCAGGTCGCCCTTCACGACAGACCCAGACGACGAGGTATAATCGAAGAGCGTGCGTGCACCGCCGTAGCCCATGGTCACGCCCCAGAAAAAACAGCTGTTCTCGAAGGCGAACTCGAGCACGTGTGCCAGAGGGAGGTAGGCCAGGAAGGAATCTTTCGGTGTGAGATGGTGGCCTATGACTGAGTCGAGACCGGCAACTGCTTTCACGTTAGAATATTCACGAGGCTGAGTGATGGAGAATTTTGGGATGCCTGGAGGGAAATATCAGCGCTTACCAGCCGCTGTCACTGCCTTGTGCTTCAAAGGAACCCCCTTGGGGACGCCAGTAGATCCCGAGGTGTAGTAGATTGCGCATAGATCTTCTGGCACGGGAGGTGAAGGTTCGACTGCACCTTGCCGGCCGGTTTCCAGTAGCTCCCCGAACCCGACGACTCGGAGCCCAGGACGGGTGTCACTCAACTTGAACAGGCCGGCCGTCCACTCACGCTCCGCCGGCCCCACTCCGTCCTGCTGGTCGTTGTACACCACCAACCCCACGTTCGGCAATGCCTTCGATGTGAGGACCGATGTGACCTTCTCGCAAAGATGCCGATCCACGAAGATGGCCTTAGCACCTGTGGACTCTAGCGAGTGCTCCAGGCCGGTGGGGCCAAGGGCTTCGTAGGCCGTCACGAAGACCAGAGACTGGGAGGAGGCGCCGTGGGCTACCGCCAACCATTGCGGGCTTGAACTGCGTTAGTGCCTGAGAAGTGGAGATTTGAAGGAAAGGGGCACCTCGTCGCAGCATAGATGAGGATCTTGTCCAATCGCTCGAGACCGAGGGTTCGTAAGCCAGATCCGACCTCGCAGACCAGGGTCTGGTATTCCCGGTAGGTTGTGTACTTGTACTAACAATCACTATCCGTCAGCTATACCTCTCGGTAACCCTGAGAGGTTTTAATTCCTTTGCCCATTGAAATCACCTGGCAATAAAAGGTCACCTACCAGATTCTCTGTTCCGCCGGGTACCCTCGTCCCGAAGGCCTGCTTGTCGCCGAAGGTGTCGGCCGCCCAGTTGACAATGTCATACGCCGTCTGTACTTTTTCGTGCGGCCGCGAAAGAAGCCCACTTTTCCCAGCGGCCTTGCGATTTCTTCGCGGCTTGGTCTCGCCCGGGATATATGGGGCGTCGGACGACTCGACGGTGGTGGGTGGGGCCCCGGTGCCGGACCACGGAAACATCTTGTCTCTGTGGAAGACCTACTTCGGGATGCACGAAATCCGGAAGACAGCCCAATACTGCTATTTAGACTTCAATAATATTGATACCCTTGTGGCTGGATCGCCATAAATGCAGTTAAGCCTGGTGCTGCATCATGTCATCCTCGGCTGCCTCGGATGTCATACGCTCGCTGACCTTCCACAAAAGTCGCCGACATAGCCAAGAAGCAAAAGGACCCGACAGTGCGGAACTATTATCCAACCTATCCTCCAGACCCCCGGCCTCTTGTGCAATTTTGTCATTCGTCCATCGCCACGCCATTCTTGTCAGACATTCGGCAGCTATCGCACCAGACCCGACGTTTATCATCTTACAGAGGTTCGCCAACGCTCTGCAAAAACAGGCCGAGTCGAAAAGCACCCGCGCGAAGTCCCGTCTCAATTCTCTTCCCTAACGCTCCAGAGTTGCGCGCGGCCCAGGCTCTCAACAGCGTCGCCCGCACGAGGCCCGGCGAGCGGACTCCCTCCCTCCAGCCCTTGCACAGCCGGCCGTCCCCGTCGACTGACCAAGCCTCGTTCCCGACACTGGAACGCCCGTAGAGCAAATCCTCGGGGTCGTACCTGTTCTTGATGGACCTTAGCCTGTCGTAGTTAGCCCCGAAGAAGTCGTTCTGCCAGTCTCCGTGCTGAAAGTCCGCCTCATTGAGGTACGCGCCCGAATCCGGTGTCAACGCCGCCAACTTCGGCACGACGACGTTGGTAATTTCGTCGGCGCGACGCTGGCCATCTGATCGAGGGGCGTCGAAGTCCCAAGTTGACTGGACAAGCACGGTGATGAGC
This sequence comes from Colletotrichum plurivorum, assembly GCA_014235945.1. Lineage (NCBI taxonomy): Eukaryota > Fungi > Ascomycota > Sordariomycetes > Glomerellales > Glomerellaceae > Colletotrichum > Colletotrichum plurivorum. The sequence continues at coordinate 28,989 of WIGO01000367.1, forward strand.
GCATCCCGCCAGGCAGGCAGCACTGCGTTGTCTGCGACAGCTTTCCGGGATGTCGTCTGTGACACGTCTAGAGCTACGAAGCCCATGAAGGCGTCCGTATCTTCGATGATACTACGCAGTGTGGTGGCGAGGGCGGTGCTGTTCTGCTCCACGGTAGTGCGTGGGATCATCCTCCCGCCAAACAGGTGGTGGATTGAATATGGCCCTCGCGGCAACGGCCCGCTGTATTTGCTGTAGTGGTCGAGGAAGGTAGAACTTGAAGAAACATCAAGAGCGTACTGGACACCTATTTGGTCGAGCTTCTGGATCGAGGGGCTTATGAAGTCCGAAACCTGCTTCTTGGACCATCCGGGAAGAGTAATGGGTGCGATGAAGAAGGCATCCTTGAGAACGGCGTATCCCGCCGTTCCGCCGGCAGCCGTAAGACTTGGGAGAAGGTCTTGCCACGTCTTGAAGAAGTTCCAGAAGTCGTCTTTGTTCACGTCGGTGGTAGAGAACGCCAAGCTGGCTCCGCCAATGGGCCCGTCCTTATGTGCTTGCACGGTGAGGGAGAGAACGACGCCGTAGGTCCCTGGGCCGCCGCCACTCAGAGCCCAGTACAGATCAGAGTTCTGGTGGGGTGTTGCCACGACGTGCTCACCCGTCGGGGTGATGACCTCCCACTCGAGCGCCTGGTCGGCTCCAAGACCGTACTGGGAGCTCATGGGGCCATGGCCTCCGCCCTGAGTGTATCCTCCCACGATGCCGACTGACGGACAGAACCCGCCAGCAACCCGCAGGCCATGAGAGGCTGCTGCTGTGTAGGCTTCGAGGCCGCGCACCCCGGCTCCCATTCGGATGGCTGGGCCGGTGTACATTTGGCTCGTGAAGTTCTGAAGGACCTCCACTGAGCGCAGGTTATGCGTCCAGAGAGCTAATCCTCCATGTGCTGTGGACCTGCCCATGTAGCTGACCGGAGAAAGTGTGAGTGAATATTCGAAGCAGATAAAAATCAAGGGCATTGATAGATAGACCGCAGCACTCACTCGTGTCCCGTATTCTTGATAGCTAGCCGGAGGGCGTGCTTTCGGGCAAACGAGAGCCCACGAAGGACATCCTCGGCGCTTGTCACGTTGATGGCATACGAAACGCTGTGCCCGAGGGTGCATGGGACCTCTCTCGGGGTGAATGGATCGCAGCTGGAGTTCTGCCAGTACGGGCTTTGAACGCCACCAGGCCAAGATTCGCTGTACAGAGGTGTTAGAGCCAGAGGTCGACTGGGGCCACGTTGAGAAACTCAAGGAACGCTTACTGAATCTCCGGCCAGATCCATTCATCTCTCACCACGGCGCACTGTGCCTCATCGAAGTTCGGGTCGTGACAGACCGAAGCCGGAGGCACGGGCGTGATGAGGCGACTGCCGACCGACGCGTTCAACTCTTGCCATTGGGATAGGGAAGGCCAGCAGGCGTCGCCATCTGTGCATGTGCAGAATGCTTGGTCGAAGCTGGAAGGGTTCGCTGCCAACAAGAGACCGATGGACAGGACGATGCCCGTGGCTGAGGTCGCGCCAAGAATGCTGGTAACAGACACCATTGTCGGACAGGCTCGGAAGAGAGAAGCTTTGGTGGCTTGGTGAGGCGTCCGTAGAGTTTCCAAATCTCCCAAGCCTCTTTTGGACTTTCAAGGAGTGTAATTATGCTATATAGCTCGCTCACAAGTTCAATGCCAGAACCACCTCGTTCCACCGGCTAGCTCGGACTCGGATCTAGCCGGAGTTGACGGCTCAAACCCGAACACAATGAAGCGACGAATCACGCACTAACGGGCCCACGTCCTCGAGCAGAAATTCTTCAGCTGCATGAAATATTCCCCGGGATGAGTGGAAGTAGGGTCTCGCTAAGATTCAATGTAATCCGAGGATGTGTGTGTGAAAATGTCCCGATCAATGTGACTAGCTCCGTAGGTGCTGACACCGAGTGAGACTTACCACCCGCGACATGGAGGGTGTAAGCTAGACAAATCAGGAACCAGGCGAGCATTGGGACGCCCTGACAGGTTGTGGTACCACAGCGAGGTCTGAATACGTGAGAAGATTCAAGGTGTCGGTAGGGAAAAGACCCGTTTGTCCAACCTGTCCGCAGCAATATCATGTTTGATGGCTGCTACTCTGTTAACAGGTGAAGCCAGCGAGAAATAACCTGCTGTCTGGAATCACTGTACTGTTCTGAGCTCGAGCGCATCAACACAGCCAAAATGGGTCTCCTCTCGCTGCCGACAGAAGGCGCATCAAAATTCACCTACAGTATCATCGTGCTTGCAAGCACAGTCGTATACCTGGCATCTCTCGCCATATACCGGCTCTACCTCAGCCCAATTGCAAAGTTCCCCGGGCCGAAGCTGGCAGCTCTGACGCAGTGGTATGAAGCATACTATGAGCTCTTCAGCGGCGATGGAGGACAATTCATCTGGCACTATGCCGAGCTCCACGAGAAATACGGCAAGTTGACTTGGCACGAAATCCCACGATCGAAACTGAGCTAATCTCACAACAGGCCCCATCATCCGCATCAACCCCTGGGAGCTGCACATCCAAGACTCCAGCTTCTACGACGTGCTCTACTCAGGCTCGCAGCACTCAAGCAAGCTCCAAACCCTAGCGCACCGCTTCAACAGCCCGGACTCGGCCTTCTCGACCGTCGACCACTCCAAGCACCGTCGCCGCCGCGCCGCGCTGAATCCCTTCTTCTCGCGCCGCAAAATCGCCGAGCACCAGCCCGCGATCCAGCGCATGATGCACCGCTTGACGGACCGCGTCGCGCGGGAGTACCTAGGCGGCGGTAAAGTGCTTCGCGCCGACCACATGTGGGGTTGCTGGACCTCGGACATCATCAACGACTATGCCTTCGACAAGCCACACAACTTTCTCGACGCGCCGGATTTCCATGCGAGTTATACTGATGCCATGGTCGACCTGCTCGAGCCTGTGCACTATGTTACGCAGTTCCCGCTTGCGACGAATTTGTTCAAGATGTTGCCCTTGACGTGGGTCAAGGCAATGTCGCCGCAGATGGGCACAGTGTTGGACTTCAACAACGTATGTCAGAGAGCAAACAACTGCATGCCAGTGTGGTACTAACAGTTTTCAAAGGAAATGACAAACCAGATCCGGAACCTGTTGAACAAGCCCCAAGAAGAAAAGGCCGAGTCCAAGACCATCTTCGGCGTCATCCTCGAGTCCGACCTCCCCACGTCCGAGAAGACGGTCGGCCGCCTGCAGCAAGAGGCCATCAGCGTCACTGGAGCGGGCATCGAGACGACGATGAGGGCGTTGAGCCTGTGCACGTTCCACATCCTCAACAATCCGCCGGTGCTCGAACGACTTCAAGCTGAGCTGATCGACTCGATCCCGGACCCGAGGAACCCGCCAAACTGGGATGCGCTCTCCCAGCTCCCTTACCTCAGTGCCTGCATCAACGAGGGCAAGTCGCTGCATGAATAAACTGTAACGATATTTGATGGCCATTGCTAACCACTTCGAACAGCCCTCCGCTTCGCCTACGGAACCTCCCAGCGCCTCCCTCGCACCCTTCAAGACGAGCCCCTCCGCTACGGGGACTGGCTTATCCCCGTCGGTGCCACGGTGAGCATGGACAACTACGCCGTCTCGCACGACGAGGCCATCTTCCCGGACAACATGACCTTCCGCCCGGAGCGCTGGCTCGGCGACCCGAAAACCCCCGACGGCAAGCAGCTCTCGCGCTACATGGTCGCCTTCGGCCGCGGGACGCGCTCCTGCGTCGGTATGCAGCTCGCGTGGGCGGAGCTATTTACGGGCATTTCGACGCTCTTCCGGCGCTTCCGGATGGAGCTGTACGAGACGGACAGAGATGCTATGGATCTGCACATGGACCGCTTCGTGCCGAGGCCGAAGCCGAACACCCAGGGTGTGAGAGTTCTTGTTACAGAGGATATGTATGCTTGAGGGGGCGAGGTCAAGTGCGAGCTGCCGCGTGATCATCACCCGTACGGCGAACGAATGAGGTGCAGGGCAAACTCGTTGATTTTGACCTGGATGGTGTCAGAGCTTACCTCAACGTATCGGAGTGCGATCTCAGGAGCGCATTGAGACAACAGAGAAGGATGGAGAACACACCTGAGTTTCCATTCTTCTCAAGACTTGGCCCAACTTGAAATCCCTGAATCTGGTTGCAAATCCATCTCCATCAATCATATGCATATCGCCGAGAAATCTTTCCACACGAACAACTACCGTATCTAGCAACAGCTCCTACTCGGGGACTAGGGACAAGAGGCACATATGTACGAGAAAACAGTCCTAAGCAAAATAAGCAAAAACGAGTCGAGTTCGTCATTTTTCATTTCAAAATTTCGGCACCTTTACCAGTGGCTCGCATAATACCTGTAAGAGAAATATCTGATTTTGGAGATAGAAATTTCCATCGGTGTTACACTGTGATCCGTGAAGAACTCTCGCGGTGTGGAGGAACTGCTTTGCTGCGATTGCGGTTCCACTTTTCCAGTGTCGAAACACTGCAGTGAGACAATAAAAGAGTGGAACCACAGTTGCAGGAGAAGAGGTGCCATCACAACGACAACAACAGCGAGGGATTTATGGCTTAAAGTCAAAAAATGTTGATGCCAAACTATGTTCCATTGATGCACTCTAATTCCAGTCTAGGTTACCTGTTTCCTCTAGTTATGTCAACCAATAGTCCGTTTCGGTGCTCCAAACCGATCGGGAAGTATAGGAGGACAAGCCAGATTTTCGACAAAAGAAGACACAAAGAAAAAGTGAGAAACAAAACGATCTAACCCAGAACGACCCCGTTATCAAAGTAATTGTTACAAATGAAACAGCACAGATTCCATTTTGTTCTTTCTCGACTGGAAGGCGCGCTCATGCGTCCTTCTTCTGCATCTTCGAAATAATCTTCTCGCACAGCGCCATTAACGACGTTGCGCTCGTGATTTCGAGCGTCGTCAGCTCCACACCAAGGTCCAAGCGGACCCAGTTTCTCAGCTCGACGGCGGACAGTGAGTCAAGACCGTATACGGAAGACTATTTCCTGGAGTGTGCCAATGGACTTTTCCAGGTAGAAATTCTCACTAGGGTCACCCGTTGAAAAC
>WIGO01000368.1:0-33992 GCA_014235945.1 Colletotrichum plurivorum
AAAGCTTCGTTCGGGGGAGTAGGAAGACAGCGGCTGAAATGGCTGCTGTTAAGAAGTGGGCGCTCACCGCCTTTGGTCGGAGGTACAGGTGGGTCTGTTATTTTTGGACCAATGGGAAGGGGTAAATGTGATGCGTCCCTAAGGTTGATGCGTCCGTATCAAATCCCTAAATTTAAACTAAAATCTATTAACTATAATAAACAAAATAGTATAAAATGTTAAATAAATGAAAGAATTATTATTAATAGTTATTTAGTACTAACTATAGTTTATAAACTATTAATAAAAAGAGAGAGTTCTTAGTAGTAGTAAAAGGTAACTAGTTAGTAATACTTATATTTAGTAAATACTTGAAGATACTAAAAATATACTATTTTATTTATAAAGTATATTAGTTATATTTAAAATTAAACTAGTTAAAGTATTATTAAATAATTAAATTAAATTGGTTTAATTTTAATAAACAAAATAACTTAATATAAGTACCAAAAAGATTAGTTAATAGTATTATAAATATTAATAGTGATAACTAAAATGATTTATAGTTTATAATTAAATTTATGATAGTAAATAAAAGAGTATTAAGTAGTATATTTAAAAACGTTTTTTAGAACTAACTATAACTAGTTAGTTTATAAATTATTAGTTAAAAAAAGAAGTTTTAATAATAATTAAGAGTAATTAATACTACTTCTACTTAGTAAATACTTAAAAATACTAAAGACCTAGAACTATTTATTAACTAGTTATAATTAATTAAAAAGATTAAATATTTAGTTATTAGCAATTTTATAATATATAACGTGGTTGATAAGCGAGCTGGCCACTTCTTATCTCACCTTAAAACCTACTTTTTTAATTTTTTTTTAAAAATTTGATTTTTAATAAAAACGTCTACAACTTACTATACGATTTTCGATAAGAATTATATGGTTAAAATTAATTCTATAGAAATTCAATAGTAATTAATTTAAAGATAGTTATTTACTTTAAGTCTTATTAAAGACCCATTTTTCTACATTCCTTTAATTTCTTCTATTTTACTATAATTAAATTTTAATGAATTTTATAGTTATTTGTATTTATATTTATATGATTAGTATTAATATAAAATTACAAAGTTTTTTATTAAAAATTGAACTGTTAAAAAACAATTAAAAAAGTGAGTTTTAAGGTGCGATAAGGAGTGGCCAGCTCGCTTATCAACCACGTTATAAGTTAAAATAAATTAACTAAAGAACTTAGTACTGAACTTTAACTCAAAGTAGAAAGTAAAATATACTTAGGTTTTTTAGTTTACACTATAGTAGTAGAAAGGTAGAAGCGAACAACTCTCAAACCTAAGTCCTACAGTAATACGGATAGGATAGGTACGCGCCTAAACGCGCATCCACCCGCAGCCGTGACGTTCGAGTTCGGACTTTTCCAGCGACTGCGAATATCCCATCACCGCGACAATCACCTTGGATCCCACAGCTTTCTTCCGTTTTGCCCCAGCCTGCCCTTTGTCCCGCTAGGTCCCTCATATTGCCTCACTACCACGACACCATCATCGCCCGGGGTCTTTTGACTTGCTCCTCCCTGCGCTTTTCGGTTCACGTAAAGCGTTGGCAACAGGCTCGCTTCCATGACGCGAGAAGCGTCAAGCAGTTCGCAACCCTACCGCAACTGAGATTTGGCTGGTGCTGTCGCACACTTCGCCCCGAATCTACTGGTTTCGTCAATTTCGGCCCGCCGACCTGAATCAAACATGGTCTCCTCACGTAAACCGACCATGCAAGAGACCGCCGGCAGCCAAGAAAGGGAGCCTTCGCTTCTACATCGGGTTCGCAACCAATGGCAGTTTGCCAACTTGTGCCAATGGATATATCTGTTTGGCAAGGTCGTCAAGATCGACGACAGCCTGGATACGGAGGTAAGCCGCTGCCCTTGGCCCTCGCTGGCTCTTTCCACCCACGCGTTCTGACCTGCAGTACCCTAGGAAATTGAGGCCGAATGTCTAAAGCCGAACGCACCCATTCTCCAGGATATTGGTCTGGCTCTGCTCAAGTTCATCTCGTCACACCGCGGCTTGACGTGCGTATTTTCGCCCCTACAGCGCAACGAGCGCATCGCCTCTTTGATTTGACGTCGCTGACTACTCGCCAGTCACGAGCTTTTTGACGAGTACACACGACGGCAATACATTTCCCGGGCACCTGAGAAAAACCCGTTCGGCTCAGATGAGCCCGCTGCAAAGTTCGCTGAGTTCGACGTTTTGACCAAAGTATCTATTCCACATGGAGAACTCTCATGCTATTATACGTTGCTGACAGCGTGGCAGATATCCATCCTTCAACAGCTAACGCAATGGGTCATGCTTCGCCCTGAACGAGTAAGAGAGAAAATGGAGGAGCAGAAGGACGTAGAGCAGGCCAGCTGGGTTAGTTTTAGAAACACATGCTGGTGATCTTCATCGCTGACGCACTCCCGCCCGCAGCGGATAGAGCCTATCGGTTGGGACAGGGAGGATCGCACCTACTTCGTCCTCGACGACAACAGAGTATACCGCTTGACAGACCCTCCGCCAAAGCCAGTAACTCCCAAGAAGAAAGGCAAGACTACGAATTATGCATCCCGGCCGAGTAAAAGGCGGCGCGTATCAACGGCAACCGCTGCCGAGGACCCGAATCGGTCGGTAAACGAGCCAACCGATGCTACTACACATTCGACAGAGGACAGCGGTCTGGGTGGCATGAAATGGGAGTGCCTGGCAGTGTCCTTGGGGGACGTGCAGGCACTCGTCGCATCATTTCACAAGACCAAGGATGATAACGAGAAGGTGCTAAGAGACCAGCTGCAGGAGCATTTGTTGCCCATCTTGGAAAAGCAGGAAGATTCAAGGAAGCGCAAGGAGCTTCAGCGGCAAAGGGAGCTTCTCAACTTGGCCAAAATGGCCAATGCAAAGCGCTCAAGCCGAATTGCTAGTAAGGTTGAGCAGCAAAAGCAGGAGGAAAAGACCAAGGAAGAAGCGCAAATTCTGCTAAACAAACGAGCTGCAGCGCGGAAGGAAGAGCAGAAGCGTATCAAACTCGAAAGAGAGCGAGACTCTCGACTCCTGTCTCGCGAACACCGCCTCAAAGAGCGAGAAGCTCGCCGCAGCCAACACGAACGCGAGCTCTCCCAGTTGTCTGAGGACAATCGCAATGGATCTGGTCGCGTATCTGAACGGCGGCTCCAAGCCGAGATTGAAAGAAACAAGCGTGCTCTCCAGGAGCTCGAGGACGAGGAAGGCGACTGGATCTTCGATTGCATTTGTGGTGCTTATGGTCAGGTTGATGACGGCACCCACAGTGTTGCTTGCGAGAAATGCAACGTCTGGCAACACAGCAAATGCGTCGGGATAAGCGAGATTGAAGCCGAGAGATCCGAGTTTCACTTTATATGTCAAACATGCAGGCGCCGTACTGAAGAGGCGGCTCACAAGCCACGGACGACGATTAAGTTGAAGGTTAATCGACCACTCAACACTTCGCCATCGAGCCTGCCCCAGGCCAGCCCTCCAACGTCTTCTGCAGGGCTAGGTGTGGAATTTCCCTCGCTACAGGAGGCAACAGATCGTGCGGCTCAAGAAGTGCAACTGGACCATCATCACGCTGCAGTCGGTCCGGGTGCCCAGGCCAACGGTTGCAATTACGTTTCATCTGTGGGCAGCACGGCTACTAGCCAGGAGCCGGTGGACGAGACTCAACCTCATAATGCTACGTCAGCGGCAAGCTCTTCTGAGCTCTCAGCTCATCCTGGCAGGACGCCCTTTGTGAAAGAAACCGGCCTCAGACCATCCACACCCAAGGGCGAAGATGATGAAGTTGGTGACAGCTCCGATCAATATTTCAACAACCTGTCTCTCTCAGCCAGCCATGATATGCCGCAGACGAACCCCTTGCGCCCAGGAGCAACGCCTGGTCCACCAGACGATACGTCTCCTCGGCCAGGGGTATCTAGTTTGATGGCGACACCCATCATCAGTCGCGAACACGGGATACCCGGCTCATCGCAATCATCTTTTGCACTGCCTGCCTCAGAGGGAGGGCTCTCCCCGACCAAGCACTCGCCCCCATTACCCCGTCCGCAGCCTGCAAGTTCCAAGACTCCTGCCCTTCCTGCCGTTCTGCCCCCTATCGCAACATTGTCGCCATCTCCACGACAGCAGATCTTGACGCCCCCTATCAAGCCTGTAGACCCGGCTCGGCGGTACCAGACGACTGGGACAACCCCCGGTGGCCTCTGATTGAAAACAGGGCAGCCCAGAGCCCTCACCGGTACGGCTTCTCAACTATTACCGCCCAGTGCGGGAGGCAGTGGGGAGATGTAGGTTATATGATGTGTACAATTAGTTCTACGAAGAAAGGCTGCTTAAAATAGCGACGACTGGACAAATGCCATGCGCTCACATGGAATAATGCCACTGTTATGGGAGCCGAAGTTGCGAGCACGCCGGTCAATTCTAAGTGAGATTATGAAGTGAACGAATTGCAATCAGGAATGCCACCACTTACCGCAGCCCATGACCCTCATGACCCTCGACCTGGGCTGCGAAGCATGCAATGTGAGATGGTCCGAGCTCCAAAACGAAATGGCCGACAATGTCGACCTTGCAAGACCAGGCAGGCTGTTGCTCATATCTCGAAGATGATACTTGACAAGCAGAAGGGCAGTACCTGAGGAGGTGCCTGATCGTCAATGCGGGCAAAGGCTCTCAGAATTATCATCGCACATGGTCCAGCGCTGCCATTTCCAGGTCCCGGCCGACATGCATCAACGGTGGCCGTGGCAGCTCACCATCGTGGTGGAAGCGAAGAAAACCCGGTGCCACGGCAGTACGACGCACCCAACACGCAGCCAGCTGGCCGTTTTGAAGGGGGCACGCCGCCCGACACACTGTGAACGGAGGCTGTACTCCGTACAGCACGCTCAAAGCAACCAGCATCTTAAGCCACTGGACGAAATACTCAAGGAACCCAGGCTAAAAGTCAAGGTGGCCGAAAGAATGGCCGTTATGCATGGCCGATGCAAGGGGAAGAGTCTTCCATCGAAGAGGAGGCGTCCTGGGGGACATGTTACTCTTTGCAGGATGTTTGGGTGTAGAAAGCGCGGAAGTTGACGCCATTAGAGGCTACGCGGCTGAGTTCCGGAAGAGAAACAAACTTACCTACGCTACTTGGAGTCAGGCGCTGGGTCGGGCTTAGGTAGTTGAATCCAGAGGCACGGCCTGGGCACCGGCTGCCGGGGGGGGAACCTACGGTGTACTATGTAGGCAGACATGGACTCTACCACTACCGCCACTACCTACCTATTCAGAGCAAGTTGGAACCTTAGGTAGGTAGGTATCTCGATACTCACACATCAGAATACCTACAATCCATGCCTGCCTCCATACCTACCTACCTAATAAGGCACTGGACCTCCCTAGCCTAGCTAGATGCTTACCTACCTACGCAGCTACACTACGGGAGTGGGTAGGTAGGCGGGTACCTACATACTATGTAGGACCTAGGTGGGCAGCTAAACGACCCACAGATACGTACCTAGACTTGGGGTTCCTCCGATTGCACCTGGTACAGTGTAGTGTGATTTCGGTGGCGGCCCACTACCTAGTACAAGGTATGGTACACTAGGTACTTACCTAGGTAGGTAGGTACCACTAGTACACTACGTATGGGCTTGGAGGCAGGCCGGGCCCGTCCAGTGTCGTCAGCTCTCCCTCCCGCACACTGCAGTTACAGGCGACGGTCTACCCGAGTGGGCCGGGGCCCTGCGGTGGTCTCCACCCTGCGTTCGGTGGTGATGGTAGAGCAAACGGAGCATTTTGCATCAGTGTGACAGGTATAGATAGGCAGATAGGGTAGGTATGCCACATGGGGGGGCATGCCTCGGCACCTCTGCCTTCTGCTCTGCTCAGAGCCCGGGCTGTCCAGTGTGTTCGGTTACGGAGATACCTGGCGTTCAGGGTTTCCATTCATGTTGCTTTGAATGTGAGCCAACCCAATGCGCCAGCCAATCAGAGCACCTGTTACTCACTTGGTTGGCATTCAGCTATGACTTGAGCCCAAGTCTTGAAAAGGCAGCGAAGTCTATGTAAGCTCTATCATGTCTACGATTTACATGCATACAGTCAGGTCTACGTATTCATGGGCACGTGTAGTCGCGACGCCCGAAGCACGCGAGGATGAAGTGAGTGTCGCGTTGGGTCGAAAAGAGGTAATTAGTAGTAATAGGGAAGAGGTCAAGGGCCAAGCCGCCTGCCGTGGAGAGAACAGAAAAAGAAAAGAAGAGGGTCCGAGGCTACTGATACGATGTACCTAGGTAGAGCCAGCTAGGCTGGCCCTGGTAGGAGTAGTTTAGTAGTGTCCCTATCCATGCCGGGTCAAAGGACGTCAGACTGGGAGCGCCGATGTCTCGCTCCGGGACATGGAGCTAGGCCAATCATACGAGACGCCACCAACGCTTCCGGCAGCAGATGAGCGCAGCTCTGAAGGCCTGCTCAGAGCAAACAAACATTCCACATCAGCTCTGCACCTCCATCCGGGCCTCTGTCACCCAACGCTCTCTCATGACTGCTGATGTTTTTCTCGCTCCACTCCCTTGGGATTGCCAGGCCTTGGCCTTGGTCCCGCACCTCAGTGTGGCTTCTGCCCCCCGCCCATGCAACAGAATACCGATCCCTTGCTTGACTACCTGGGCAGCTGGGTAACCAAGTAACTTGGGTAGGGTGTATCACTCTCTATTCTGGCTCCCGCCACCTTTTTTTCACTGGGATAACAAGCCAAACAGTACACGTACAAACCAGCCAAGTGCTGAGTTAAATTACGCAGTGTGGGCTTGGGATACGCAGGACATACGACTGGAGTCGACGCACACATTGTCCAGACTCATTGATCACGGAGGTCTCGCCGAGAGACACAAACAGTGCAGTACAGTGGTCTAGGACGAAGAGGAAAGACAACTTCCAGACTGGCATGATCTAGATCCACCCATATCAACAGGCGTAAACGGAGCACGCCAGCTCCACGAGTGCCTCTTACGGACCGGATAGCAGCGTGAACCATTGGGGAACGGGGCCGAGCCTGCCACCCTCCGAGATGCGCTTGACACCACATGGTAATGCGGTGTTGCTCGCCGTCTTTCGAGCCATCTTCCCCCCGCGGCGGCAACACTCCCCAACGTTAGCGTAGACACCAACACCAACACCAACAACACCAACACCAACGTCAACACCACAAGGGACGGACGGTGTAGGTAGAAACATGCACCAGAACATGGCATATCCATGCCTGCAGGCCCGACGGTCGACGACAGCAGCCATCACACGGGTAGACCACCAGGAAGCGTCATCCCTGGGCCAGATCATCCCTTCTTGGCTATTGGCAATCGAGGCCACCAGATAGATGCCCTTTGCGTCCGGTTCAGTCCACACCAAGGTTATTTTGAGTGCCTGAATAATGTGTCCCAGCTTCGTATGCAGGAGAATAAGGCAAATCGCGGCATGGCAAATCATTGGCCACCCGGCAGAGCAAACCACCCTGGACTGTGCCATTGGACTAGATATGACACTGGAGAGCAGACGCCGCTTGGCCGCCATCGAGAGCACACCAATACCTCTCGCTCGTCTTAACCGAAGCCGGTCAAACAGACAGGCAAGAGGCAGCGAATAGCAGGCAGGGGTTTGGTAGGGCCATGTACCTCGCCTTGACCAGGATCAGGCCGATTGACAGCCGCCCGGCGCCGCTTTCATACCTTACTATGTAGGCGCCTCCGAATGCGGCAGTATGCTAGATTCCCTTTCGGACACAGAGAAGCCAGCGATGGCTGTGGGTGAGGCTAGAGAAAAAGAAGCAGATGACCGCCCGATATGCACATGCGTAACATGTACACATAAAACCGCCCATGCTGGCCGGACCCTTTCTTTCATTCCTCTCCCCCAGGATACGATTCCTTGAATGGACTCTCACCGACAACAAAGGCGGGAGAACCCTTGGCTTTGACTTGCCTTCCTTTGCTCAGAATCTTGAACGCTTCTGCCTCTGGTCCTGGTCTTGGTCCCGGCTTTGGCCCTTGAATCTGGCATCCTTGACCACGGTTGGGTGTAGCATTGCATTCACACCAGGTCAGGTCAGATTGGGTCATCAATTCATATTACCACATCGTTCTTTCGTCTTCCTTCTCCTACCTCTCTGTGACGCTCTCGTCTTGCCCCTCGGTTGGGACCTTCAGGCACATTGATGATCCAAAGGGAGGGCAAACAAAAAAGAAGACAAGAAAGGAGAAAAAAGGGCGAGCACACCAGTCAGTAAAGACTGGAGGCGGCAAAGCAACTTCGATCCACCCAACAGTCCATCCGGGGGTAGGAGGGAGAGTTAGACAAGGGCCAAAAGAACGAAGCCAGACTGGGGTATTGGCAGCATCTTTTATCCACCGAGAACAACAGCAGTGTCAACAAGAACAACGGCAAGGAGATGCAAAGAAAGGCGACGACATTATCAATGCCAGGCGACAACTAAGCAGCACTCCACCTTCCTCAACAACACCCTTAGCATGAAGCACCGAGACTATTCATAGCAACTTGATACGCTTGGTGTTCACCTTGCCGCCACACACCCTAGCAGGTCTCTTCAGCCGGCCAGCGTCCCAAGCTTGACATTATCGTCACATTCTGCATCCCAGGGAATGGTCCCTGGTCACCACAGATCTTTGCCTCCGGCTGCTTGCAAGTCGTCCACCAATCCCTTCCTGGTCCCTGCAACACGGCATCTCGCCCTACAGGCTACATACAGAGGCGATACCTGGACATACTCCTCCGTTTGCATCTGCACCCGCAGCTGCAATAGACATCCAGAAGGTCCAGCCTCCCAGGCACACTGCAGAGGTAGACAGATGCTGGGGTGAAAGCCACACCAGCACCCAGTCAAGCGGACAAGCAGATCCTTGCCATCTGGGCCATCACTTCTGCTCCCTCCACATGAGCTCCTCCTCGTCTTCCCGCCATCTCTTATCGAATGCACCCACCCACCTTTCCCAGGAGCACCATCTCTGCTGCTGCTAGCAATTCAACGTCTGCCAATTGTAGATATTGAGGGAAACGTCTGCTTCTTTCAGTCCTTCTCCGCTCTGCAGCTGCTGGTTGCTTTCATCCTCAAGCACTCACGCATACAGACCTCTGTGCTGCGCACTGGTGTGTGTCTGCCACTATCTCCTGGCCCGGCCCTGCACAGCTCTCGGCAACTATCGACCATCCGGAAACCAACCATCAAGTACTTGACTATCCCACAAGCACCAAGGCCACCTACGCTTGAAGACAGGAATTGACGATAGAAGGAGTGTCTGGAGCAGAATACCAGGACAACGGAAGGCCTGATATCCAACCACCTCCGCCTTTGACCCCTCGCCGCTGCTTCTTCCTCGCCTTCCGTTCCCCTTCCCTCCAACAACAGGCACTTGGCGAGTTGAAAGCAGTCTTCATTTCGGGCTCTTCCTTTTCCTTAGCCTATTTCGTCTCCTCGGGATGGACCACAACGGACCGCCGTCGCCAGCCCCCTCGAACGATGGCATCTACCCAAACGGATTTCATCGCTTGATACGACAAAACGGGGCGACTTCTTACCCGAGGGATCACTTGCACCCGCATGATATGGGCGCTCGTCAGACTCCATCCCGGTACGGTACGCCTGGACCGCAGCAAGAAATGCCTTACGACCATCCTTCCCCGTACTCGCATCGAGCGAATGAGACCCAGGTGGTAAGTAGATATGCGTAGACACACACATGCTTGCATCCCGTGAGCTTCAGCTGACGAATCTAGAAGTCATATCACCATACCCCATACGACACAAGCTGTAGCACGATCTATGGGCCGTTTTCCGGGGATCTGAGCCGCCAGGTAAGAAACTTCCACGAAGAGCGAGAAGTCGTCACTCACCAGTGCTATTCTGTCCAGCCGTACAGCACGCCTGACACATCGCCACCGACTCCTTCGCGCGCATCTGACGTGTTGACCACCCGCAGCGGGCTCAACATTCACAAGGGATCCTCCAGCATAAAGCCCCTCGCAGCTCGTGCGACCCGTGTCGAGAAGTCAACTCCCAAAAAGAAGAAGGAGCGGGCGAAATCCTCCAAAAAGGTGGATAGCATACAGAAGCCTTTGAGCGAGCTGGCACGGGATCAGCCTCACGTGCCGGTGGCGGACATCGAGGCTTACGTCCAAAGATCTGCGGAGACGCGAATGAAGGAAGTCGAGGAGAGTAAGACTCCAGGCAGGATTAAGCGGCCTATGAACGCGTTCATGTTGTATCGGAAGGCCTACCAGAATCTCGCCAAAAGCCTCTGCACGCAGAACAACCACCAGGTCGTCTCTCAAGTGTGCGGTAGCGGATGGCCCCTCGAGCCCGAGCACATCCGTGACCAGTTCAACGAATGGGCCAAGTTGGAGAGAGCCAACCACCAGAAGGCCCATCCGGGATACAAGTTCACACCCTCAAAGCCGAGGCCCAAGGCTAGGGAAGGAGCCGGCGACTCCGACGAAGGAGACCTCGACGAAATGGAATGGGGCACAAGCCGAGCAAGCTCGAGGAGCAGACAGATCAAAAAGCCAGGAAATGGTTACGGTCGGAACGATGCCCCAGCCTCCATCTTCCACGGGTATCCTCCGCTGTCGGGTAGCCCGATGGGACTTGGAGTACAGACCCAATCCATGTATCATTACAGCAATCCCGGAAAGCCTTTGCCGGCGCCATACAGCCAGAATGGCCTCGCCGGAGGTCAGTATTACCAACAAAGTGTCCATCAGCGGCAGGATGCCACGGGCTTCGTCGAAGACGTGCTCATCAGAAAGACGCCGTCTCCGGCCATGGGTTATGCAGCGCCTACGATGGACGGCCGATTCGACCCCTTGGGCCAGTATGGGCCCATGTCGCACCATGATGGGCTTGAACCCATGATCGATCCGGGTCTCATGGGACACGGAGGTCATCCGTATGGCGACCCGTATGGCGACCCCATGTTGGAGCCGAGATGGACAAACCCTCTTGGGTTCGGAGACGGAAGACAAGATCTGCTCGATGGTCTGCCCGGATATGATGATAATCTCATGCATGACCCACAACTTCAGATTCTGAGAGGCCAAGAGAGCAGCTGGAGAGTGGAGGAGCTGGAGGGTAGTCACTTCAACAATTGGATAGACCAGCCTGAGTAAGCGGGAAACAGATAATGTTTTGATTCGCCGTGTTTGCCCCGCCTTTGTGGGGACAAGGCGCTTGGAGTACGAGGTATTAGGTAGACCGCATCACATGAAACGTTATCCTTCTTTTAACGGGGCTGAGGCGAGGAATTCAGTGAGCAACCATTGTACGGAGTAGGAGTACCTAAAGGGATCGGAAAGCCTACCTGCCTAAGGCAAGGAGTAATAAAGCAATCACAAGACTCGTAAGGACAACTCCTACCTAAACGGAAGAATTGCCATGGAAGGTACCGAGCTGCATCCGGACCGTTCCTCAATTCAGTGCATACCGAGATCGAGGCGCCCCAGATATGTATCTACCCACTTATCTACTACGAGTACCCAGGTTACCTTAATAGCCTCAATAAGATATCCCACCTCATTAGCATGCTATAGGCCTTAGATACATATACCGTAAGGCTAGCTGCTTCATTCCAGTATGTATCTAGCAGGTCACACTGGTAAACCACAACAACTACCGCCTAGGGAGGAACCTATACACAAGGGTTGTCGCCTCCCCGCCATTTGGCACAGAGACCAACCACGTTAACTGGATTGGAACCTCCTGCCCTGATTAACCAACTCGAGAAATTATCACTCTTACTCGCGCCGCCCCAATTACAGAAGAATCGAAATGGCGTGGATCTCTCGCTCCATCACGGCCATCGGTCTCTTGCTTTTAGGCCATGCGTGAGTCGTGCTATCGTTGCCTTCTTGTCGTGCTTAACTGACTTTTGTTGGATCTCTCAGATGTTACTCGGCGCAAGAGCACTCCACCCTGCAGTCCTTCAGGGCTGCGTCGTTGCTGTCTGCATCTGCGTCCCCGGTCACAGCTGCGCTTCCTGCCGACATAACCATCGAGACGACCGCAGCTACGGTCATCATCGTACTCGGTCTTGTGCTGGGCGCCCCAAACCTACGGCCAATCCAGTGGCGCGTCTGGGCTGGCAAGATCGAGAGGGAGGGCGAGGCGGGATTCGTGGACGGCAGCGGTGAGGTGGTGAATGACTACGTCGGCAATCCCTTCCGCGTCCTTGAGAGCCGCCCGGGTTTTGTCGATATCAGGAAACAACGGCGCGACTTTGCCAACTGGGCCATGGGTGACAAAAGAGTTCAGACGGCCACTGCCTCGTCATCTTGAGTGTGGCCATACAGAGATCCCGCTGATCGCATGCAAAGACCCGGCATAGTCGATTCAATCAAGACCCTAGTTTTCGTCGGTTCCCTCGAATTCCGCGCAGTACTTCTATGTATGACCTTTAAGGGGAGAAATATAAGGCAACTATTATCCCCACCCAAGGCTAAGTATATTATGTCCCCTCTGATTACTTCCAGTGTGCTATTTTCCACTTTCAATATATCACTATGATTATCACCCTTCTACTTCTTAATATCAAACCTGTTATTCCTCTTGTTGTCCGTTATATTGTACGTGCTTGTGGGAGGTGGGAAATTTAGCTCTGGTTGTGCAATAATAGTCCCCAAATGTAAATGTAACCAGGGAAGGCGCGAGCCATCTATGTATCTTACTCCCTTTCGGATTTGGAAGTGGCAGGCCAGTGCGTTATTGTGTCTTTGGTCCTACCCCTTTCACCAAAAGTCAGGCAGCTGCAGCCCTGCTCACTGGCTACCTACATCCTTAGATTGCAGATCTGCATTTCAGCTCAGTTTTGCAGCATTCATCATCCTCCACATCTCGCAATGTTTGGCCCTCATGCCAGCATGTCCGAAAACCGAAGGCGAAGGGTGTCGACCTCCTCCAGAGAAGCATCAATGTCCAACGCACAACAAAGTGAGGTTATTATGGCCATCAACATCAAAGGCAAGGGTTCTTTCGGGTGTGCCTACTACGAATTCGCCAAGAACCAGCTTTCCCTGCTGCACGACATGCCATCCGCCGATTTGCATCATATTTTTGACGTACTCCTGGTTCATGTTGAGCCTACAGTGGTATTGCTACCCATGAAAATGCCAGATGAAGCTGTCAAGTTTTTCGAGGAGCATATGCCCGCTATTTCGAACGGTAGGTTGCCGCCGTCATCGTGATGAGAACTCCAGGTTCACAGTTTTGTGTAGACGGTAGAGAGCTCCAGCGCTACGTTCTTCGTATGGTTTCGTCGAATGATTTCAGTTACTCATCTTCAGTGGAACGATTAGCAAATCTTCCCGCAATTCGTTCGGAGCAAGCGGTAGTGGCAGCTGCCTCATGCAAGTCTCCCGGCGACGGCTTGAGTGATGCATTGGGCGAGTGTCGTACCTCAAAGGTCATGCGGCTAGGATCTTTCGTTGATCTGGATTGTGTCTCTTCAGTGAGTAGGACTTTCGAGTCATGCTACATACTGTCTTTGCTGCTGTCACTAATAAAACTCGGTAGGTTGGCTGTGCGGGAGCTGCCTTGGGAGAGGCCATTCGTATACATAACGAACAGCGAGTATCAGGCAGCCCAGCCAGGCCCGCTGCTCCTTCGATTGGGATGTTCACCCTTTCCGACTTCATGTTCATTACCCGCGACACACTGTCCTCTTTGCAGATTTTCCAGTCCGAACTTCACCCAACTAGTTTGGTGTCAGGCCGAGGCGCTCTTGGAGACGGCTCCAAGGAAAGCCTTTCCTTGTACGGACTGTTCTTGCCCCTCGTGGGCACGCCTCAGGGCAGAACCAAGCTTCGTCAAATGTTTGCTCGTCCACTAATCAACGTGGACGAGATACGCGAGAGACAGCGGAGCATTGCAACCCTTCTGCAGCCTGAAAATACCGAGACACTCGAAAATATAACACGAGCTTTAGGGAAAGTCAAAGACGTCCGAAAAACCCTAGAACAGCTGCAGATGGGCGCAGATGCCCCAACAGGCCATGCCCCGATAGATAAGGGAGCCTGGTGGGCGTTGACTCGATTCTCATTATCTTCTCTGCAACTGAGAAATGCAGTGCTGCAAGTTCAAAATGCGCATGATCTCATGATCTTCCAGCGGGTCAGTGCTTCGGCGAACCGCATTTATCTACCAGCTAAAAAGGCACCGGCAGGTCATCAAGGAGATCCCTTTCGAAACTATCAAGGGAATCGGAGAGATGGTTGAATCGATCGTCGACTTTGAGGAAGCAAAGGCCAGCTCGCGTATCACAGTCAAGTGGAACGTCAGTCCTCAGCTCGATGAGTTGAAGCAGAGATATCTTGGTATGGATTCCCTTCTCAATGAAGTCCACGCATCCATGTCCCTGGACCTACCCGAAGGAGCTCGGCAGCATGTCACCGGCGTTGGGTTCTGGCCCCAGATGGGCTTTTTTACCATGGTGTCAACGGATCCCGGCGGCGCGGCCTGTTACAAAGGACAAGGCCTTGAGGACCGATGGCACGTCGCGTTCGTTGCCAACGGCAGCGCCTATTGCAAAAACCGTCGTATGGAGGAGCTAGATCTTCAGCTTGGTGATCCATATTCAGGAATTGTCGGTTCGTATAATTCACCGGGCCACCCTTCCACAGGGCAAGGCTAACTATTTGAGTAGACTTGGAGATCCAGATACTGCATGACCTTGCTTGTGAGGTTCTCACATATGCACAACCCCTTTCCCGCGCGGCTGATGTTTGCGGAGAACTCGATTGCTTGGTATCACTTGCCCGCGGTGCTCGAAAGTACCAGTGGACGCAGCCGACAATGACAACGGACAACGTTCTTTCCATCATTGGGGGTCGCCACCCTCTCCAAGAACTTGCTGTTCCCACATTCATTGCGAACGACTGCAGACTGGAGGGAAGCCCTGGCGAGGACCAAGATACAGATTCCTCCAAGAGTACCAATAATGGCGTCAGAACGCTCGTAATCACCGGGCCAAATCACTCTGGGAAGAGTGTCTATGTCAAGCAGATCGCATTAATCGTTTATCTCGCCCATTTGGGCAGTTTTGTTCCCGCCAGCCGCGCTGTAATAGGCATTACTGACCAGATTCTCACTCGAATCGCTACCCGCGAGAGCGTGTCTCGGAGCGAAAGCGCCTTTGGAATTGACCTCAAGCAAGTTGCATTTCTCCTCAGGCGTGCAACCCATCGGAGCCTTGTCGTGATCGATGAGTTTGGGAAGGGGACAGCGGCCGGCGACGGGTCCGGACTCATGGCTGGGCTCATCGACCATTTCGAAACAACTGGACTTCAAACTCCAAAAGTCCTCATTACTACACATGCTCATGAGCTGTTCGAGAGCGGCTTTTTACGGCATAGTCCTAGCCTGCTCATAGGCCACATGAGGGTTCGGCTCAACATGTCTGCCTCGAAGCAAGATCAGCTGGTGTTTCTCTACGAATTGATGCCAGGAAAGACTACAACAAGCTTCGGTTGCAGGTGTGCGGCACTGAACGGGGTGGACGATGTTGTGGTTGAGCGAGCAGAAGCAATCGCCCTGCTTCTGGCGCGGAATGAGGATCTCAGAGCGGCGTGCGCCAGGGTTGACGAAGAAGACGAAGGTCGGCTAGAGGAAGCTGAGGCTGTTGCTAGGATGTTTCTTCACTCTACCTGGCAGGGCTCATCCTCGGTGCCTCGTTCATTTGGGTGCTCTATGGAAAATTCCAAACCACGCGGGTCTGTAAAAGGAATGCTCAGAAGCCTGGTAGGGTCACATGATGGGTGTTGATGAGTTAGAAGGTGTTCACATAAGCGTGGCTCCGATTGCCCAGTGCACTTTTGAGAAGTCCTGGTCTTTTTCGAGGCCAAGTGTGCAGCAATCCGTCTATCGACGCGGCAAGTTTCCTAGTTCAAGCAACCTGCCCTTTGTTGCATTGCCGATTTGTGATAGGCGCCGATGCATAGCCGCCCGGGCACCAACAGGAGCAAGGCGCTTGCTTCAGTGGGATGCTGGCAAATCAGATCCGATCTACCTACAGAGTACGGTGCGGTGTTTTCCATTAAGTGGGGTTTTGAGATGTAAACAAGAAAGTCATGTTTCCTCAAGTGCGTGTTTATCGGAATCATACTCAGAAGGATATCTTCCAGCTTCCTGCAATAACTTAATCCCGTCCATCATAGCCAGGAGCACGCGCTTTACTACGGCTGTCGAACCCTTCAGAAATAATTTGTATCCACATACCGAGCACATGTCGACACGCACGGAAACCGGTCTTCGAACTAAGTTTCGTAACCTGGACGAGAGGGACGCTTATGACGATGCTGTGAGGGAGGCCGGCTGCGACCAGGCTCTCAATTTTGTCGTCGATTTCAATTTCCACGAGGCAAACGTTGCGTTGAACTTGAACTCCGATGAGTTTGATGTTCTTCTCAATCAAAAGCCACCAGAAGGAGGCGTTCGTTGGATCAACATATGGTCACCCGGTACCCAACGTCCGGCGGTCGAGCGCATCGGCGCACATTACGGCTTTTCGCACAGACTCCAGGCACTCATGACATCCTCAATTAACACAACTGCCGGTTATAACACGCCATCCCGGGCGCCTGACTTCAACGATGTCGAGCTTGGTCCCGTTCCCCCCGAGGCCGGGCTGGACCGGTCGGCTAGGATCCCGAAGTCAGTCCCAGAAGACGTGGAAATCTATCAACTTGTCAAGGAAACAATGAATTACACGTCCATCGATCATGGGAGTCGCTGTTCGTTGTCGAGTACCACATAGAGCCTCTATTTGCCCCGAGATGCTGACTTGCTGTAGTTGTCTGTATTGGGGCAAACTGGCTGCACCGGCGCCCGAAGTTGGGCAATGTAGAAGCTACGTCGAGCCTGCTGCCGCCTAAGCATTGGTCGTGGCTCACGTTGTGCTCGGATGGTAGGCAACCGCCATCAAGAGAGAATTATAGACTACTGGCAGTCCGCAGACTAATGACTTGCACCAGGTGTCGTCCTCTCTCTGCACGAGACGCCACCGGTTGAGCACCCCGATGACAGCTTGTGGGCCATGCGAGAACTGAAGAACATGCGATCCAACACCGTTACCGTTTTGAGGCAACTTTCCAAGCACGGCGTTGAAGAATACAGGAGTCGCGTCATCACGCTTAAGTCGGTCAGGCAGGCTTTACCCGCAGCTGCATCGGGATGCGATACTGCTCGTGAAGGCTCAAGCAACCTGTATTTCTCGCCCCGATGATCGGGCTGCACGATGGGCATCTTTTCTGACACTTGCTCGCTACAGATTCTTTTATTTATTCGAGGACTACTCAGGAGCTGTCCCGGTATTGACGGCTGCCCGTAGTAAAATCCATAAACTGGCGAGTTCTATCCGTGCAGGCAGTCGGACCCTTACTAATTTTCCAATGCACAGAGCGAGCAAATCCTTGAGAGCACTGTAAGTAAGAGAGCATTTATCTCGCTGTCGTGACCCGAGAGACGAAGCGGATTTTAATTTGCTACCAGAGCAGGAGGAGCAAGTTGAATACCGGAGACGTTATCCGGCCGTTACACAAGCTCCGAAAGGAGCTACGTCAACTCCACCACCTGTTTGAGAGCTACAGAAGCTTGATCCGGCGTATCTGCCGAGTTCGATCCGCGAATGATCAACAGGACGGTCAATACGGCATCTTGGAACCGCCAGGCCATGTTTCTGGCGATCTCAGGATTGCTCCGTCGGCTAGAAGCCGCTTCGAACGGCTCGGCGACCGGCTGCAGCTGTTGATGTTGAACACGATCCAGGAATACCTGGACGAGCTTGACGCACTTTCCGGCACGGTAGGTAGTCGGGAAATCAATGATTAGTTTTGAGCAAGTACCGCGTTCATACGCTAATCAAGAGGTGAATGCACAGTATTTCAACCTCACGGCCCAGAAGGACTCGCAAGCCACTGCGCGGTTGAGCAGAAGCGCGACAGTCCTGGCTAAGTTGAGTGTCTTCTTCCTTCCTATTAGCTTCATGACTAGCTACTTTTCCGTCGAGATACCCAACTTGGTGGAACACTACACACCCAAAATGTACTGGGTTTGTTTTACCGTGATAGCCGGACTGTCCTTTATCAGCCTGTTCTTCTTCAGCCGCCTGCTGGAAGTCCTCAGCGACGTCCTGGAAGGCTGGGCCGATGGCGTCTCGGAACAAGTTGGCCGCCTTTTCCGTCTCAGGTCGCAAGGAGGAAGGGATGAAACCTTGGAGAATTGAAAAGGCTGCGCGCAAATCGAAGATGCAGTGAGGTTATCGTGTTAGGTCCTCATCCGTTCTCGATCGGGGGTTGGCCGAAGTATTTGCGAGTAAGAGGAAGGCCGGTTTACTGTTGCGCCCCTTGTCCATACGGCACCTTTTCTTTTTTTTTTTTAATGAAAAAAGGCAAGAAAAGAAGAAAACGTAAGAGGTACAAGACGTGATATGGACCGATCAACCATGGGCGATTCGGCTATCATTGCAAGGCGCCGAAAACAGCGGCTCCAACGATTCCAGCGGCGATGCCAGCGATGCAGGCCGCCGTCGGCCGGGTTGCGGCGTTGATGACAACACCATTCACCGTCGTCGACTGGGCGCAATTGGCATTTTCCAAGCCATAGCAGGCGCGGGAGCTGAGACTGGAGCAGATCGGGGTAGCAGAAGTCCCAACGTCCAGCCGGGTGGCGGCAACGGTGGTTCCGCCGCCGTCGGGGACTACTACAGTGACACCAAAACCGGCGTCGCCTTGCAGCTGAGTAACACAGCTTTCGTAGTTTCGCTCACACTGTCGAACCGCCGAAGAACACTCGCCCCGATCGAGCGAGGTGGCTATGAAGGGGAATGGGAAGTACTCGTTGGGCACATACGAAACGGCCGTGGGAGCACTGGGTGGTGTTGTTGGAGCGGTGCCGGTGCAGACTGCTCTGCCAAAGCGACTAAGCGTTAGCTGGCTGTTCCTCCCGTACGAAATACTTTGACGGAAAGCAATATAATATACCCAGCAGGGCAGCAAGCTGGTCGATTGCTGTCATCAGACTCGCAGACCTGGCCCGTTGCGCAGCAGATGCCTTCGAAGGTGGCGCCCAACGAGTTCGAGCAAAGGTATGTGCCTGCAGGACAATCCTGGCGCTTGGACAAGACCGCTCCGCCTGCTTGGTAGGCGGATGTAGAGATTGAGGCCGTGGTCCGAGTCGGAGTCGGCACCGTCGGGCTTGCCTTCGCGGAGAGCGAGGTGGCTGCTAGGAGAACAGCAAATTGCGCCGTGCAAGTTGTTAGCCTCATGGTGGTGGATGCCTGATGGCTAATAGACTCGGTCTTGAATGCTTAGCAGGGCGGGGGGAAAATAAGGAGGGGGGTTGATACGGATTTTATTTCTCTACAGCAGCTACAGCGACCCAATCCGACCCTGGATCTGTTTGTACGCGGCATCTGTAAGACGGATAGCCTGCGCGGGTCACAGGTGGGTTGCATCCATGCGGACCTGGGGCCAAGCCGTGGATGAGGTGGCTGGGCTTTCCTCGACAGCGTCAGCACCGTAAGATGCCTAGGTCGGGTCCTGGAGAGGGCGGCATTTGCATGATGTCATTGGGCGACACATTCGCGGTATGTACCTCAGTTGGCACAGCAACCTCCACCTTTCACCGCCGGCTCCTCGGCCATTCAGCCCAGATGGGGGTGATATGCCAAGGTATGGCTACCTCGCTGCCCGAGATGTTAACTCATCTCTAGGCCCCGGACGTGGGCTAGAATCTGTCGGAGCCGTCCAAGAGCCTTCATTTTCCCTGGCTCCTGCCGTGGCCCCTGCCCTCGCGCCTCATCGATTTCTCTCTGTGCCTCCCGGGCGAGGGGTCCAAGGTCTCCCCAGACCTCGTCGTTGTAGCCGGTGAGCACATCGCTCCAGCCGTCCATCCACTGCGCCTTCGCCTCAATCGCGTCGACATCGCCAAAATGTTGACGTATTTCGGACTCATCGTAGTCTTGCAAGAAGCCGGGCTGAAAATCCAGCAATGTCGCCCAATGAGGTGTCGCCCTTCTCCCAAAAAGTGCCTCTTTCAAGGCCGATTGCTCCTGGGAGGACAGGAATGGCCGGTTCCCGCCAGCGTTGATGTTGTCGATACCATCCATCTCGCCTGGGAGGTTAAGGAGGTCAATGACCTGCTGGCCGTCTCGGCTCTTTTGCTCGATGACTGCAGATGGTATACTCAACGTAGGAGGGAGAGCAATGCGTTGCGCAGTCGCCAGGTCCACCTGGGCGCCCAGAAAGTCAGCATATCGTTCTTCGCCAGCTGTAAACAGAGGCGGTGTTTGCGCAAAGGTCGTCTCGGTGGTTGGTCTCATTGTCTTCTGATCATGAAATGAAGCAGTCTGTGACTGGTAGGCCGGCTCCGAAGCAGAGTTGGACTGGGACTGCTGTTTTCGAGAGGGTCCGTCGTGGAGGGTCTCGGGTCGTCCCGACATAACGGCTCGTGAAAGATCAGACGCCGATGAAGCGATGCGTGTGAGTATAGGGGAATCTGCTGATACATCCCGGTTCTGCTGTTGGTGCTCGACGGGTCCCGGAAGGGGAGACGAGGCCTCTTCCTTTCCTTTGCCCTTCAAATTTGGCCCGAACTCATGGTTGTCGTCATGTTGTCCATCCATAACGATTAAAAGCTTGTGGAGAGCGGTGTTATCTCATGTGTGAACCACCTTAAAGATGAGGAGAGTGAGTGTCGATTCATACAGGTAGGAAAGGCGAAAGTAGGCAGGATAATAATGGGCGAACGCCGAGCACTAGGCTTTCCCGTGCTATCGGTCGGTTACTCCCGTTTGGAAGGCAGCACGTGCCCGATCGGCTCGACCCGCGGTTGACCAGTGGAGGTCATCTGGGAACTGTCGAATTACTCGAGACCATTAACACACTACATCCTGATTGGATACTATGGGATGTGGCATGTTGACGAATACCGCCCTTGCTGATTTCTTTCCGGACGACTTGAGCTACACGATTGCAGCCAAGCATACCTAGTGTGTGATTACATACCTAGGCCTTGGGCTCCGTCTGTTCGCCACTGTAATAGTAGGCCTCATTCGCCTTGTTCTTTCGGCCCATTCGGGCGAGAGAGATAGAAGAGCGCCTTCTGCCTGCCTACTGCCACTAATAACCAGGCATTTGTTTTGTCAGCCGGATCCCAAGGTAGTTTAGGCAGATGAATAGTGACCAAAGAACTCTCATGCAGCCACAGCCCGCCACAACGCAGACAATACCGTACCGAGTTAACGGAGACGTAACACAATACTATATTAGATAGAAAGAGTAGGAGAAAGTATATAAAGCTAGGACATATATAGAAAGAATTAACTATAATAAATTTTTACTAAAAAGTTAATAGATATGATTATAAATATATTTAGTATTAACTAACTAGTTATAGTTAATTATTAATAAGACTAATATATATAACTATAACGTGGTTCATCACTTAGCGACGAATACCAGTCAGCAACGAACTTTTTATCGTGCCTAAAATCGACTTTTTTATATAACGTGGTTCTGTCAGATTTTGCGTATATTGTACGTATTCGTCGTGTGTGTAATTCTACAGCCATCAACGCGTTTTTCGCCTTGACGGCGTTGTGGGCCTTCGAACCCCTCGGACGCGGCCGCGGCCTTTCGGAGCCGCCGAAACGTTGTTCCGGAGCGGCCCTCGGCCTCGTCAAACGCCGAAATCCGCCCACACGGCGTAGCGCGCCAGCGGCTCAAAGTCACGTAATCTGACAGGTTCATCACTCGGCGACGAATACCAGTCAGCAACGAATACCAGTCAGCGACGAACTTCTTATCGTGCCTAAAATCGACTTTTTGATATATTTATAATTCCTTTAATAATGAATAAAAACTTATACAAATCTATACATAATTACTGATAAGAGTTAAATCTCTATAGTTTCATTTTCAAATTAACATAACTAACTCGAACTCTTAAATTCTATAACCAACTCTGACTATGGCCCCACTTTTCGTATTGTATAGTATTAATTGAATGATAATTTTAGAAAATATTTTTATCCGTTAAAGAACTCTTATAGATGATTATGTATAAATTTATGTAAGTTTTTCTTAATTATTAAAAGAATTATAAATATATAAAAAAGTCGATTTTACGTGCGATAAGAAGTTCGTCGCTGACTGGTATTCGTCGCTGACTGGTATTCGTCGCTGAGTGATGAACCACGTTAGTTCAAGATAGTTAGTAGAAATCTAGTAATTAAAGTATTATATAAATTACTATATTAATAACTAATTTAAAACTCTATTTTTAATATTAGAATTCAAATAAGTTACTTAGAGGTCCTAGTCTATTTTAGTATAGTTATAAGTACTATTACTAAGGTTAGAAAGGCCTATATTAGTTTATTAAAGACTAAGAACTAGTAACTAGTTAAAAAGCTATAGTCTATAGGCTGTTAGTAAGAAAAAGGGTCCTTAGTAGTAGGAGAAAGTAACTAGTAACGCTTTTATTTAGTAGACACTTAAGAATACTAAGGAATAATTAACTACTTAACTAAGCTTATAAAAGAACTTTTAGTAAAATACTTAATAAAATACTTAATGAAATAGTTACTTAATAAAATATTTAATAAAATATCTTTAAGTTTTAGTTTTAATTTTAATAATAAAACTCTTTTATAAAGAAATAACTAAGTTCTTTATAAGGTATTAGTACTCTTTTAACAAAACTATAATACTATCTTTATAGTATTCTAAATAAATTAAAATTACTTCTATAAAATAAGTTCTTCAATAGTAATTTAGCTATTTTTCCTACTTAAAAATGATAATATATTATATATTAAATATTAACTAGTTATAGTTATAGGAAATGTATTAATCTCTTTAATAATAAATTTTTTTTAATTTATTACTATACTAAAGTACTATAAACTACTATATTTAGTTAAAAAAGAACTTTAATAGTTCTAATTTAAACGTTTTATAAAAACTACTTTATAATATATTATAAAAATATTTATTAAAAGTTTATTATTAAATTATAAACTTATTAAATAAATAATAAGTTTAAATAAGTTCTTTATTAACTAAAGTCTTTAACTAACTATACTTTTAATAAAAAAACTTGAAAATAAATAATAGTTCTATATTAACTAACGACTATACTCTAAATAATATTAGTATATAACTATAATTAATCTTTCTTTTATTTATTAAAAAGGGAATTGATACACGGGCGTGATGGTTTTGATACCCGGGCGTGACTCTTATCCGGGCGTGAGATTGTCGGACTCCTATTGGCCCAAAAAGTTCTGGGTCCACCACTACCTCCCGTCAAAAGCGGTGAGCGGTCGCTGCTTAACAGCAGCCATTTCAGCCATTTCCTTCCTGCCGCCCATACTGCTGCCCACGGAGCTTCGTTGAGATTTGCAAAGGTGGCCGGCCACACAACGCCTAGTTTTGCAAATCTCAACTGGGCTTACTAGCTTGCTGGTTTGCAAATCTCAATTGATATAAGTCGCATCTGATAATTGTACAAAACCCCTTAAGAAAACTAAATCCCATTTACTCCGTATCACTCCCAAGTAGTTCCCGCTGACTCCGTCTCCGCCGAACACTGGCCTGCAATTGCCGCCCACTCATGCGTGAACCTGTCGTTTTACCTGTACCTAGAACACCCTGGCTCCGTGTTTGTCGCTGGGATAAGCTAGGTTGACTGCTGGATTGGCCAGATTTAGTGCTGATTACCTTTGTTTTGTTCCGGCTTCCAGGCGGTCGCCCACGCCCACGTCCTGAGGAAGGCTGGCTAGCTGGCTGTCTTTGTGGCTTTTTCTTAGGCCCATCGTCTTCACGGACGGCCAACCTAGAGGGCACTACCACTGCAGTATTCTTGGGTCTACCACGAAGAGCCCCAGCAATCTTTGGGTCCAGGATTCGACGGTATGGATCCTGTGAAGTGGTTTCCCGTAGTCGCCATCGTGGATGAACCTCCCACTTGCTGAATGAGCCCGAGTCTATAAGTTTCTTATAGATCGTGTGGCAACACGGGATACCATACTCCACAGGTACTGAACAATCATCAGTACAATCCCCAAGTGAAACTGGCTTTGGGTTCCGCCCAGTTGGTAAAGCCTTTTTTGCCACTAAGTACTGCTTCCTGATCAGACCCAGGGCTTTTGATGAAAGCATCATCCGAAGCTCGCCAAGGTATTCCGACCGACCACGAGTATACTCCTGACTAGCCAGTACTTCATCCTGGGCACAAGCTTGAATAAAGGACCGTTCCTGATCTCCAATCATATCCTGCATAACCTCGATAAGTCGATACAGATGACTGAGACCATTAAGTAAGTAGCCCTTAATGTTGTTGTTGCTTGCTTCTGTGCCAGAAGTAACGCGAATACCGAAGTTCCGGTAGTGTCTGATGAAGCAGTGAGCCCACTGTACCCGTAGGGGCATGTATGTCCCATGAAGGTAACGTAATATTGGTCGCTGGTCATCAAACTCCTTACAGAGATTCGCCCATGCTTTCTCAGATGCCCCCTCCGTTTCAGCAAATACAACAAACTTCCACATTTCAAGGACACCACGGTAAGTATGAGGAACATCCCCATCCATTATAGTATGGACATATGCCTGATCCTCATCACTGAGTTCAGCATCTTCCTGGGTGGATGGGTTATTATCCTCAGACCCACTATCATCACTGTGATGGGTGTCCTTGGTCCACTTCTGCTTGGCCTTAAGAAGGACATTGGAGTTGATATGGTGGATGCAAAGTTGTTGTTGTACCTCGGGAAACTGGGTATTAAGGGCGGCTTTCATCGACTTATCGTAGTCTGTGATGATGACGTCGGGTTGGCGGATGTGGTTTTGTTCCATGAGTTGATGGATGCTCTGTGAAAGGAACTGGAACCCCTCAAGTCTCTCGTTATCGATTAAACCAAATGCCGCATTGAAAATCGATCCAAGACAGGTTTGTCCTGTGGCTTGGAATAACGGAAGCTTAAACCGGTTGGTGTTGTAAGTGTTGTCAAAGCTGATGACTTCAGGAAACCGTTTCCACATCTGGAGGCAATAAGGAAAGGTCCAAACAAGGCCAACAAGCCGGTTGGGCTCATCATCCGCCCACTTTACAACATAAGGTATCCCCCGCTCATCAAAGAGCTTGATCAATGCTGCTGTCGGCGAGTACCCATCTAGTTTGTCGCGGTTGATTAGGGCTCTGGCGTTATAGATGTCCCTTTGGGTGGAGGTGGAATCAGGAAACTGCTCTTGGATAACAGCACGTACATCGCGAGCCCGAATACCAACCTGACGACTAGTGGTTTCAACAGCAGCCTTAACAGATTCATCGGGACGCCGATGGGAAGGGTGTGCAGATGGGTCAAGGCTTGGGCCATGATTATGCTGGCTGTGGACTGAGTTGGGATGCTCCCGTAGGAGCCACTTGCCCTCTTCTTTAGCTTCAGCAATGACCTGCCACATACAGCCACACTTCCGGGACTTCCGCTGTCGAAGACCAGAGCTTTCGCTTTGTCTAGGCTGCCCAAACCGATCACACTGAAAGGAGTATCGCACAAATCGACCCTTGAATTTATATCCATTCCGTCGTATAATGCCAAATCCATTGGCTTTTGCAAATGTATTAACCCGATCGAAAAGGATTTGGGATGTTGGTACTGGTTCGCCAGGGATTGGTGGGTTTGGGATCTCGTCTGGAGGAGGAGAGGAGAATTTATCGCTAAGGGGTTGTTGTGATGCTGCAGTTTGGAAAGAGGGTTGGCTCGATTGAGGGCTTTGTCGTGGGGGTGAATATGGTGGAGGACTATCGGCAAGCGAGGAGACGGCAGATGAATGGGGTGAATAACCCCACGTCTCACGCCATGGGCGTACTTGTTCGCATCGTTGGAGAGCTCGAGTTAGGCACCGGTTTGTCCCAACTACTTCTGTAATTAGACCGAGAACAGTATTAAACTGTTTTCCAGTAACTTGAGGAACGAGTTGACTTTGGTGTTGTAAGGATTCTTGTCCAGATGGTGGGGTAGGTTGGTGTTGGGGTAAAACAGTATCTAGGGTACGATATGTGCCTCTTGGATACGAGCAATGGAGGCGAAGGGTGTGGTCATTGTCTGTAGGCTCTGTCCACAGTGGTCCATGAGGTACCGGTTGGGTTAGTGACTCTAAGGGAATTTCTCCAAGGAGGTCCTGGTTGCCTTCAGGATCACCAACTCCATAATGCTGGCCAATGCAAGGACTACTCAGAGCAGATAAAGGGGGTGATGGCGTCTTGTGATCGTGGTGACATTGGCGTTTTGGAGGAGGTGATTGATTACTGTTACTACAGCTTCTCCTCCGCCGAGAAGAGTTTTCGGGTGATGAGCCAGAGATAACAATAGGTGATGCCATTGTTGATAATACTGTTGAATTGTGATGGATTTGACGCGTTTTGCGTCGCGTTAATGGAAATTTGGTACTGGTACATTGAGGATGGACGGCAGAATTGAATTACACTAACAATTCTTTTGGGGCCAATAGGAGTGCGACAATCTCACGCCCGGATAAGAGTCACGCCCGGGTATGAAAACCATCACGCCCGTGTATCAATTCCCTATATTAATAGTAAATTTAAAATTCTATTTCTAATAATAGAACTTAAATAAACTATTTAAAAAACTTAGTTTATTTTAATATAATTATAAGTATTTCTATTAAAGTTAAAAAGGTCTATATTAGTTTATTAGAGGTTAAGAACTAATAGGTACTTTCAACGTAATTATAATATATTAAGATATATACTAATAGTATTAAAGGAAATATTACTGAAAGAATAAACTAGTTATAGTATTAAAGTAATAGTATGTTATTTAGACTTAGAAAGAAAGTTAACGACTAGTTAATAGAAGTTAAATTGAATAATTTAATTAGGTAGAAGGGTTAGGTTTTATAGGTATTAGATATATTAACGATATTATAGATAACTATAGTTAATCCATAACTAAAAAACATAAATACTTTAAATCTAAAATAAAGTCCGTTATGATAAGTAAAATACTATAGTATTAATAATATAGTTAGAATAACTATAGTTCGTAAACTATTAGTAGAAAAGAGAGGTTCTTAATAGTAATAAAGAGTAACTAGTAATACTTTTATTAAGTAAATACTAAGAGGTTACTAAGAATATAATAATATATGATATTATTTAATATAAATGTATATACTTTAATATCTAATATATTTAATAAATATATAACTATTATATCTTTATATAACTAATATTTAAGACCATATTTATACAACGTGGTTTACCAGTCAGCCGCGAATATCAGTCAGCCGCGAATATCAGGTAGCCGCGAACTTCTTATCGCACCTAAAATCGACTTTTTTTATATATTTATAATTCTTTTAATAATTAATAAAAACTTATACAAATCTATATATAGTTATCGATAAGAGTTCTTTAAAGGATAAAAATATTTTCTAAAATTCTTATTTAATTAATACTATATAATACGAAAAGTGGGGCTATAGTTAGAGTTGATTATAGAATTTGAGAGTTAGGGTTAGTTATATTAATTTGAAAATGGAAATATAGATATTTAACTCTTATTAGTAATTATATATAGATTTGTATAAGTTTTAATTAATTACTAAAGGAATTATAAATATATAAAAAAGTCGATTTTAGGTGCGATAAGAAGTTCGCGGCTAACTGATATTCGCGGCTGACTGGTAAACCACGTTAATTTTAATATAATAATTAGTAGTTTTAAATAAACTTATATAAAAATCCTAACTTAATAATATTATTAGTATATTATATCTACTATTATAGATAGGTTGTCCTACTACTACTATACTCTATAGTAAGAATAGGTCTTTACACCTACTAAAATAACTTTAAATAAAATAATTAATATATTTATTAAGTTACTTTACTAAGCTTTACTCTAGAGTACTTAGTTATAGTAAAAGAAGATAAACTAGTAATATATTATTTATACTCTTTACTATATTAAACTATTAAATATATGTACTAGTTAAGTATAGTTTCTACTAGATTTTTTATACTTGAAAATACTCTACACTAAGTAAACTTTGAGGTTTATATTACTAATACATTAGTACTATAAATATAATTCTATATAATACAAAAATACTAAATTTATATTTTTTAATTATATTTACTATATAAACTCTTTCAACTACAAATTTATTTTATAAAATATATTTTATTAACTATATAAATTAATATTTATGGTACTAGAATATTAATAGTTGATATAAACCTGCAAGTTTACTAAATATAAATATTTTTGAATAAAAACTTTTAATAAAAGCTATACTTAATTAGTATATATATCTAATAGTTTAATAACGTAGTTAATAAGCGAGCTGAACAGATAAGTGAGCTGGATAGGGCTTATCGCTAAGTAAAAAGTACTTTTTAACTAATTTTTAAAAATCTATATTTAAATAGAAAGTCGTATAGTTTTTGATACTACTATCAATAAGAGTTATATATATAAAAGTAAATCTATATAAATTCAGGATCTATAGTTTCAAAGATATTAACTTTAACTCTTATCGCGGACCCATTATTCCCCGTTTTTTATTTTAAATACAATTCGGTAATATTAAATTTTATTAATTTCTACATTTATATTTATAGCTATATAATAAGCTTTAATTTAAGGTTTTAAAACTTTTTACTTAAATTTAAACTTTAAAAAAAACAATTCAAAAAGTAGCTTTTACTAAGCAATAAGCCGTGTCCAGGTCGCTTGTCTGTCCAGCTCGCTTATCAACCACGTTATAGTAAAGAGTATAAATAATATATTATTAATTTACACCCTCTTACTAGTTAGCTTTTTTACCTAAAGTTATTATTTAGAGGGTAAGGACTAACTATACTTATAAGAGGTTTAAAGACCTCCTTTTACTATAGGGTACAGTAGTAGTAGGCGGTAATGCCATTAAGCTATATAACGCGATAATATTTAAATAAACCTTTACTTTTAAGTCTTTCAACCCTTTCATTAAGTTATAAGTAGAACTAGACGTGACCTAAGAAGCGTTTATTATTAAAGAAAAAGGCCCTACTACTTTAAGTAATACCCTTGTTAACTCCTTCCTTATCTCTATCTTGTAACTCTTAAAAATAAAAATACTAAATCTATTAAACTAAAACATTTAATAATATCCCTTATAACCTTATAACTATAGTCTATAGTAATTCTATTACCCTTAGTTCTCTTACTATATATTTTAACCTATATAATACTAATAGTAATACTAACTTCTATACTTAATTCTATATAGTTAATATAGTTTAGATTTATCAAGTTTTACTACTATTTAAAGCTAGAATATTACTTTAATAATAAAACCATTTATATAAAATATAAACACTTGTGTAGATTATTTATTAAAAATAGTATAAATAAAGTTAGAACTATTTTTAAATACTCAGAGACCCTAACTGACTTTATAAATCTAATAAATACTACTATTATAACTATTAAAACTTTAAATAAACTAAATATAGTTCAAAACTAATAAATACCTTAAAGCTTAATAATATATTTAGATATATACTAACGATAGTAGGGCGGATCCTACTAAAAGAGTAAATAAGTTATAGTATTGAGGTAATAGTACGTTACTCGGACTTAAAGAAGAAGTTAATAGCTAGTAAAAGTTAGATTAGATTAACTTTAATAGGTAGAAGGGTCGGATTAGGCTTAGGTATATATATAAGTATTAGATATAGTTATTAACAATATTATAAGTATACTCTATAGTCTATTTTAAAAAAATTTAAATAATTTCAATTTAAAGTAAATTCTATTATAGTAAGTAAAATATTATAGTATAATATAGTTAAAAAAAGTTACTTATCTATAGTCTATAGATCGTTAGTAAGAAAGTGGGGCCCTTAGTAGTAATAAAAAGTAACTAGTAACGCTTCTATCTACTAGACACTTAAGAATACTAAAAATAAAATATATTCTATAGTTATACTTACTATATAATTATGTAAAACATACTATTATAATAAATATTTATCTTTAAAAATCTTCAAATATAATAGTTAAATATAAATAATTTTTAGTTTTATCTTTAACTAAGTATTTATGCATATTAAAAAGTTTATAATAAATCTTTTATTTTAATTTAAAATATATAAAACTATGATTTCCCATAACAATATATTTACTTTAATTCTTTTTAAAATATATAAAACTATAATGTTAACTAGTTATATTAATTATTATTTAATATTTTATATAAATACTATAAATTTCAAACTTTTATAATACATTAGCTAGTAGTATATATAACTGCTTAACGAAATGTTATTTTATTATAACTATTCAATCCTTAAAGTATATTACCCAATCACTTGTAAGCCTAGTGGGCCGGTAGCCTGTGGCAGCTGTATCCAGTTCGTGGCCAGTGCCTCTCCCTCTCCGGCTCTTAGCGTCGCCCCTTCCACCTCACCTATCTATCTACCTACCTAGGTATCCGTCATCCACACCAATCCACCCACACGCACGCACACAACTCTCTCTTCTACCCCCAACCTCAACCTGGCGCATTCCTGCACCCTGTCTTCTGACTGCCGATACCTCTGCCCGCGATACCCCCCTCCACGTCAATACAGTGCACCGCGTCCCAAGCCTTCGGGTTGTCGAAGATATAGCTTTCCTTCACCGAAGCCGAATCAGTGATTGAAAGTTGCTATTTGCAAACCGCCTACACTTTGCCACCGACACTGGGACGCCTTCTCGTCGTATCCACCACATCGTACTAGCTGTCGGTCTCTGTTTCCACCACTGTCTTCGCCCTCGTCTTGCCCGAGCCTGCGACTTCTTTCCTCTAGCTGTCTAGGCATATTGAGCCCGACGTCAACTCCCACTTCCGGACACACTGTCAACCGCATATTTTTCAAGGCACATTACCGGACCAGCCGCTTCGATCTACTGGACTGCCGCCGCAATTGCCCCTCATATTCTCCGCCTCAACGTCGCCGCAACGCCTCGACTGCGCATTCCCTCCTAGCCATCACCGCTCCGTCATCCCTCTCCCTTCGACTCGAGCCTCTCGTGTGGACCATCTGAGCCATATTTCCGTGTTCAGCGTTGAAAGATAGCCCCTGTTCGCCGTACGTCAGGAACCCGCATCTCGACCGCGACCTACCCCGCCGACTTCATCTTGTCCCCTCAACAACCCCAATCGTCTCCGTCAAGGTCTCTCCAAGAGCTGGCTAGTAAACATGGTGGACAGTGACACGAATTCCCCTACGTGGAAATTTACCCAGTATGTTCTCCCACTCACGAACCATTATTCCAGCAATCTCTCTGTCTCCCGCGGCTCTTCTCGCTCAGCACCCTCTCAACCCTGTTTCGTGGGATTGCTCACATGGCGTTACAGGTGCTTTGGAGACAAGGGCGACGTGGAGGACATCACCGAAGGTTAGTCAACCTGCACAGTATGCCCGGTGCCTCCCATTCAACGACTGCAAGCTCCCCGCCGTTCCACCTGAACTTGTCTGATGCGCCCTACTTCTAGCTGATATCATCTCGACGGTCGAGTTCGATCATACGGGTAATTACCTTGCGACGGGAGACAAAGGTGGCCGTGTTGTGTTGTTTGAAAGGAACGAGACGGTAAGTCGGCCCAAAGCTTCAATCCTTTCCGTTATATCCATGTTAATACTCGTGGACAGAAAAAGACGTGCGAGTACAAGTTCCACACGGAATTCCAATCCCATGAGCCAGAATTCGACTACCTCAAGTCTCTGGAAATTGAGGAGAAGATCAATAAGATCAAATGGTGCCGTCGGCAAAACGCCTCCCATTACCTGCTCTCGACAAACGACAAGACGATCAAGCTTTGGAAGGTTTTCGAGAAGTCTCTTAAAGTTGTTGCCGAGAACAACCTGTCTGATGACTTGACACCCGCCAACATCGCTGGCGGCGGGGGCGCCCCAAGACAAGGGCCTGCCCATCGCTTCAAGAATGCCGAGGATCTCATCATGCCCCGTCTGACCCACCACGACACCGTTGTTGCTGCCGTACCCCGCCGAACGTATGCGAACGCTCACGCCTATCACATCAACAGCATATCTGTCAACAGCGATGGCGAGACTTTTATTAGCAGCGACGATCTGCGTATCAACTTGTGGAATCTCAATATCCAGGACCAGAGCTTCAACATTGTCGACATCAAGCCTGCCAACATGGAGGAGCTGACCGAGGTTATCACCGCTGCTGAATTTCACCCTTTGAGTTGCAATTGGTTCATGTACGCCAGTTCCAAGGGCACCATCAAGCTTGCAGATATGCGAGAGAGCGCTCTGTGCGATCGACATGCTAAGCGTACGTTAAAACCATCCATTGCCACCAGTCATATCTAACATGGCTTCCCCTTTCGCAGTCTTTGAGCAGGAAGAGGACCCATCTTCAAGGTCATTCTTCTCTGAAATTATCTCGTCCATCTCGGACGTACGCTTCTCTTACGATGGCCGATACATCCTGTCGCGTGACTACCTGACAGTCAAGATCTGGGATATCAACATGGAACGTCAACCCGT
Organism: Colletotrichum plurivorum; assembly: GCA_014235945.1. Lineage (NCBI taxonomy): Eukaryota > Fungi > Ascomycota > Sordariomycetes > Glomerellales > Glomerellaceae > Colletotrichum > Colletotrichum plurivorum. Next base: position 32,685 of record WIGO01000368.1, read on the forward strand.
CAAGACGATCCCCATACATGAACACCTGCGACCTCGTCTTTGCGACACGTATGAAAACGATAGCATATTTGACAAGTTTGAGGTTGTCTTTTCGGGAGATGCCAAAAATGTCATGACGGGCAGCTACAACAACAACTTCATGATCTACCCATCGGACCCCGAGAAGGAAGTTGAAGTTGTCCTGCAAGCTGACAAGTCTGCTTTCAAGGCTAAGAAGGTCGGCGTTCCGACGCCAATCAACTCGTCCGCGAGTCCAACCGCCCCGAATGGCGGCAAGAAGGGAGGTTCCCGTGCGGGCAGCCCTGCGGCCGGCGCCGGCGGCCAAGGCCAAAGAATGCGCAAGGAAACTGATGCCGACCAGATTGACTTCAACAAGAAGATTCTACACATGAGCTGGCATCCCTTTGAGGACAGCATCGCAATTGCGGCGACGAACAACGTAAGAGCCACCCCGCAACAGTCAACAAACCCAGAGATACAGGACGCTAACCAGATGGAACACTTTCCGCCGCAACAGCTGTTTGTGTTTTCTGCGCTATAGGGTCACTACAGGACCAAGACACTCAAGCTCCAACCCGACTAAGGGGGTCCTCTGGCGACACATGGCTCAGCAGGGCGGTTTGTAAACGTGAATAGAGGTCGTTGGCTCCACGACAAAACCTGTCGGGAGTAACGAGACTTGCTGTGCTATACCTGCACCGCTATTGGGGCCTGTTCATACTACCGCCGGTTTTGCCGCACTCTGGGATTTGGAGGTCGACGAGAGCAGCAGAGGCTGTACTGCTAGACACTATTCTCATCAGCCAAGTGCTTTCGGGTGGGAGCAGGAGACTAGAGATGGGAAGGCACACAGAGGCGGCGCACTGCTGATAGATGCCCCAGTCTGCCCGTCAGCCGTTGCACGGCAGGTGGAGCCTTGCTGGTTTCCGCAGCAGAATTGAAGGCAACGCTATTCTCATACACTTCACTGCCGTTGAATTGCCCAGCTTACGTGGTGGTCGAAAGTCCGAGGCCCCACAAATGCATCATTAGAAATGAAGCTAGAAAAGTAACTCGAGTTAAATAAATCTAACTTCTTGATTATCTTCATACAAAACATATTTTCTTAATCTATTAGTATCAAGTTAGAAATATTGAATTTATATTAAGAATACTTTTATATTTAAACTTAGTTTATTTTGAGTTCAAATTAGTACCAAAATAGTTAAAAGATAAACATAAAAGTGTTTATAAATAAGCCGGTCAGTGAAAAACAAAAGAGAACAGAAAAACCGGGGCCCCTGTAAGCCCATGGATAGCGCCTATCTA
>WIGO01000369.1:0-12712 GCA_014235945.1 Colletotrichum plurivorum
TAATACGAAACTACGTGTTTTGCTTCACTTACAAACCTCTCGTGCGAGATGTGTTTACCCCTGGTAAACCAACACATTTGTTTCTTACACATAAAGTGTGCTGGCCGAAGATAGAGAAACGTTGTGAGAGGCAAACATGCCAAGATGTTTTGGTCAAAAATGTTCGTTATCTCCCCGGAAACATGTTTCTATCCACAAATGATGTTCCCGGCGGACTCAACGTTCGATCCTTAAGTGTCACCAAAGTTCGCATAGAGGCCCGTCTTCTGACCTGTCAAAACGGACGAGTTTGCCGCATCCCACCGGCGGGCTCAGACCTCGTGATGCGGGATGCCATCGGTAATTGGCTCCTTTTTTCTGCTCGCGGTCGGCACCACACCTCGGCTTCCCACGAGCCACCCGCTCGACCTGGGCAGCTGAAGCTTAGACAGCCGGGGGGAGTGGCGTCGACGACTCAGCCACGCAAGCGAGGGTAAGCCACCACGGCGTTCGTTACCAGATCATTAGAGTCAGATGTTGTCTACTTTCAGCAGAGGCTCATGACGATCGATCGGAGCTTGGAGTCTTCAGAAACGGGCCAACGGGGGAATGGCTGCGCGGCGTTCTCTATTAGCCGGCTCTCCGCCGTCCAACGATAGGCAGCACCGAACAGCTCGCCGAGAGCGAGGTGGAATAGTTAAACAGCCACTCCAAACAGTTGAAACTACCCTATGAACCTTCTTTTCCGCCTTGACGTCAGTCCGTGGGGGTTCGGGTCCCAGCCTTCCTAGGACCTACGAGCGTACCGCGCGCGAGGATCCCAAACGCCGATGGTCTCGGAGCTTACACCATAGCTGGGCGACCGGCCAGTGACGAGCTTGGATCCTTGCGACGTTCGGCCGGGAACCCCAGGCCAAAAGCGGCTCCTCTTCAGATTCATGGGGTAAATGAGACGGACAGTTCCGGTGGGGACCGGGGGTCTGTGGCCAGGGACTGATAACGGTACGTGCGGTTATTGCCGTCGTCTCAACGACCGCAGCCCGTTGTATCCGAAGTAGAAATTGTGCAGGTTAGTAGTAATTTAAGGTTGGAATGGTCACCGCCGGAATATGAATACCCTGGTGGCCAAATCGGCTGAAGACTGCGAAAGGTCAACACCCGGCCGAAACGGTCCCGGGGGCTGAAGGCAGGCTGGGGCTGTCAAAGCCCAGCCTGTCAAAGTCAACAAGTTCGGTCGTGCGAGCGATGATTAACTGATCTGCCAGCCTTGAAATGCTTCATCGAATTTTGTACAAGTTATAATACAAGTAAATAGAACGCCGGGTATATCGTAACTGGCTCAGCCGAGCCGCAGCGAGGCATACTGATGCCAAGGCTGATGAGGTCGTGTAACTCTAAAAAAGAACAGCAGACCATGTCCTCCCGGTCGTGATCGTGATGTTTGTGAGTGTGGTTGCTTCCTGTCAATGTTTTCGTCTATGTGAGCTCGTAAATCTCGCTCGAGACAGACTTGAGCCCCGACGATCTTGATGATCTGCTCGTCGACGTCCCGCCAAAGGAACTCGCGTCGCTCATCTTCCTCCCAATCGCCGCCAGCTTCGGCGGCCGCGTGACTTGTGTCCGCGAGTTATTGACTTCGACAGAAACGGTCGTGACAGTCTCGCACCTGATCGCCATGTCCGCTCCGGCCCTCCCGCCCAACCCGCGCAAGCCATCCGACGAACGGTCGACCGTGAGCCCCCTGCGGGCCATCTTCTCGCTCCACTTGCGTCTGCGGCTCGGGCGGCCCGCACCGGTGACGGTGGTCGTGTTACCGAACTTCGGAGGCTGCGGGCACATGAAGGCGAACGTCTCGAGGCCCGTGTCCGGGGATGGTGGCCCGTCGCCCGAGAAAACAATCGAGCGTCGCGTCGAGGAGTAGAGGACCACGTCGAGCCAACCGTTGCAAGCGATCATGGCCCCGGCGAAGCAGAGGTAGCCGAGGGACACTTCGTGGCCCATCATGGAGGCCAGGCGGCCGGCGGCTAGGGGCATCGTGCAGACGACGTAGACGAGGGGGTATAGAAGAAAGGTATGCTGCCGGGCGTAGTCTGGAATACCCGGGATGCGTCGGAGGATGCTAGTCAGGCAGTGGATTCGTAGTGGGGGTTTAGCGCGGCGTGGTTTATTGCTACAAGAGCTTGTGCTTCCGCTCCTGCAGGAGGAGGCTTTCATTGACGTCGATATGCTGCATGATGATGTTGTTGTAATTGTTGAGGAGGAGGATGCTTTTCCACACGACTTGGCTATGCTGTCGCGGGATGCTGACGAACTTCCGCAGGACTTTGACGAGCTGCCGCAGGATTTCGATGCACTACCGGAAGATTTCGACGAACTGACGGAGGATATCGGTGTGCTACCACAGGACTTGGAGTAGGTGCTAGATGATATTGGTGCGCTGTCGCAAGATCTGGAGGAGATGCCGTAGTATATCGGTGCGTCGCGGGGGGATGATGTTTCGCAGCAGGGAACGACGCCTCCACTCCGCCGCGCGATCTTTTGTAGGTGGAAGAAAATTACGAAGTAGATTATCGTCGTGACGACTAACGAAACGAAGATCCAGAGGTAGTGCAGCGCGAGCCGGATATCCTGGTACTTGGAGTTGATCCAGCACTGGCCGGTCAGTATTGAAAAATCCTCTTCTTGCTCGCGAGGAACTTACCCATGCGCCGGCTCTCACGTACAATCCGCCGTCTTCCTTGCCGTTCTCCGTGATGATGACCCCCAGGATTCCGGTCCCGTAGACGAACCCCCACATGAGCACGATGGCGGTATGGAAGACCCATGTTGGCGGCGGCTTGGCGCTCACGATGGACATGTACGTGTGCACGGCGATGCCGGTGATGAAGACCGACGAAGCCAAGTCGCCCGTCGAGACGAACCAGCCCTGCGTCCAACAAGTCCCCGTGCCAACCTCGATGGCGTTGCGCGCGAGCCACTCGACGTTGAGCAGGAACGCAAGCGCCTGCTGGATGTCCGCCAGCAGCAGGTTGAACACGAGCACGAGGAATTGGTTCGGTGGCTCGTCGACCGCGCGCCGCCACCAGGAATCGCGCGCCGGTTCGGGCTCTTCTGCGGCTCGCGCCGCTGCCGCCGCGTCCGCTGCTGCTTCCGTCCACTCGTTGGGGATGATGAAGACGGCCTCGGTCGGCGCTGGGGATTCGGCCTTGTCGAGCGGGTCCTTGGCCGGCTGCCGGGGCGGGCCGCTGTGCCAGGAGACGAGCTTGTAGGTTAGGAACGCCAGCAGGCCGAGGCTGGTGAAGAAGGAGAAGAACCCCATCGTCGCCACGGCGGCGAGGCCATGGCGGAGGACCGGAGGGAGCGGACGGATCGAGTGAGGCGAGTTGTCCGAGTCGTAGCTGTCTGGCGCCTCGTTCATCTCCGCGATGTTGGATGGGTCGGCGAAGATGCGCTGGTGCGTGACGATGTCATCAGGAACTGTAGGGCGTCGGCGTAGGGCGGGCCGCGGGTGGAGTTATATGACGACAGGCTTCCGAGCCACGACTGTGCAAACAACCCCCGGGCCCTTAAGATCGAGTGAGATATCAGCTGGTATAAGAGAGAAGCTGTCAGGTTTAGCGTGCGAGTTTCCTGGCGTATCTCACACCCCCTTTTCCTCGGCTCGAAACGTTCAAGGGACGGATAAGAAAAAGGCTTAGTCGTAGGGTGCGACGCCTCGCCACAGGAAATCGGACAGTCCTCTCGCGTGCCAAGATCGATATCCCCGTCGGCGCGAAGGGCGAAGGGAAACAATCGAGTCAAGCCAGGGTTAAAGACGATTCAGTGGCCTGACCGCGCGCGGGGGTACGGAAAAACAAGAGAAACCACATGGTAGTGTCTTCTTACCCTACGGACTCATATCGGGGAATTCGGATCGTGCACCACACGCCCTGCGCAGCTTTCAGTGCCGCACTGACAAACAGCTGATCTTTTTCCTACAAAGAGTAACTCGGCATATAGAGTTTTGCCATGTGGTCGCTCTCGTGTACAACATCAGGCCCTCCCAAGGCAAATCGTAGGTTGCGACGGTAGAGGGAAGAGGTGTGCATGTTCCATCCCCGTTCCAAAGCGTTCCAGGCTTGAACTATGTTTACTGACTAGACTGCCCATACAGCTTCGGCGACCCGCGGACCGGGGTGACTCGAGCGCTGCGCAGTCTACCAAGTCCTTCGTTGAAGCAGGGTATAACCCTCGACAAACAAAGGAGACGCGCAGAGCAGCGGGCAGCGCAAAGGCTCTTGTGGAAAACTAGAGCTCTCATTGGTCAGTTCGTAAAGCGTAACTCTTCCGCAGCAGCGTAGGATCATAAACATCTGAGCACTGGTTGGCGCTGCGTACTAACTGTAGGTAGACTTCAGACAAGGAGAAAAGACAGAAAGGACGTGCATGTCCCGCAAATCGCAACCGAGTCCGCCGGTGTCTCTGAGACGCCCGCCAACGATGAACCGTTGGACTATTCCCCGTCTTTCGGGTAGATCCAGCCTAACCCATCCATGACCCTGGATACCGCGGTAGGCACACATATTTGACGCCCTGGAAGGCCGGACAGCGTAGTAATCAAAGGCTATTAATCAAAATATGAACCCCGAGCCGACGGACTGTTCAGTAATTGTTCCACCACATGGCGCCGGGGATGTCATTGTGGAACCTCGGACTCCCGCAATTCCCCCCACGCCGAGATTCAGCTACCAGGCCTCGATCTTTCGGGAATATTTCGTGCCCATCGGGAGGGTCCAATGATGATCAGTCTGGGGAAATTCTCCGTTGTCATTTCATTCACGATAGGGGGGCGTTGGACGACACGAGGCCGACGGCCGAGCAATAGCCGAAAAGCTTCACGACGGCGCGTCCGTCGTTAGACTATTCACCACGATTCGAAAGCTGCATTCAATGCATGGACTCATCTTTAGAAACTCGGTTAGATCCCGAGATCCTGAATCTGATTTTCTCTCTCGTCGCTCTGCAGCATCAACCGAAAACGGGAGCGATTTTGACGCGTCTTCAAAGTGTAAGTTCGGATTGAGTCGCATTCAGGAGAGCCCAGGCCATCTGAAGACACGTTTCCCTGTCGTTGCTTATTATTTTCACGAAAGGTAGAAACACCGTAATGTTCAGCTCAACGCTTTTTCGCGACCACCGAAATAGGTTGCTAATGCAACTCGAGAAGTTTACCGGCCTGCGACATGTAAGGGGTCCGGTGAGAGCGCAGCGGCCTGTCCGCGATATTTCGGATGACTGCGAGATCAAACGAGGGTGTATGTGTCTTTCCCTGTGCGTGTGTGTGGTGGTACGCGGGAAGATCTCCGAGAGATATCTCCGTGGACAATTTCGGCCAGGCCTTGCGTGTGCCTGTCAGCTAACCTTCTCGGGAAGCGAAGCGATACTGCTCAAATGACACACAAGGTTTTCCCTCTCGTTCTATTCGGTATCAATCGTCCGAAGACGGGCCGTCTTTTTCGCATCAAGAGAAGAGAAATCACCCGGTTGTCATGACTCTTTCGCGCGGGCCGCATCTCGCCGTTAAGGGAGATCTCGTCGCAGTTATCTTCGGGTGTTTTGTTTTCTGGCGTGATGAACTGATGAGCCCATCTTGAGTTGTCGCCTGTCAGAGCACGTCTAAATGGCGAGGTTCCCCGCGATATTTTCCCCAAGGAGTATTCCCCAGGAGGCAGTCACAGGCGATGCCCTTCCGGCACGACGCGGCTTGTTCCCCGGGGATGCAAGATCGCACATCCCATTCCCCTCACCCCTGGGCCTTCGTGCCGGAAGCCGCCCGGGCTGGCCATCCTGGGCTTCGGGGGCACCGTGCTCTGAGTTCTTCTCTACATCGATCTCAGTCAGAACATCTCGAGAAGAGCTGGAATATTCGATAACAATCTTCCAACGGCCGTCCCGTTGTTCGGAGGATCTTACTGAAATCTTGACTAGAGTATTGGCATTGATCGGAAAAGGGGCCGAGCATCTCGCAGTAGTGTCGGCTTGGATGCAGTATTCCGCGGCGAGATTGGGCGGAAGGAGATGAAGTTTCCATTTCGGAACGCGTTTAGAGGTGCCCCGGCAGGCAACCCGCCCAGGACGCATCAACACCGAGGGTGGCCCGGAGTCCGCGATGCCTTGCGTGTGCCTAGTAAGCATCGAACTTCAATCATGGCGGAGTGTCCGCCATCGAGAGATGTCTAGTCATTGACCGCGACTGACTACCTGCTGCTGACCCTCCCGTCCATTGCCTGCCGCGGTATCAGCATTCTCCGACATATTCTCCGGAGGCATGACTAGCACGGATCATCCTTCGTCGCGGTCTTCTCTCCGACACGATTTCCGCTCTTTGAATATACCAATCCCAGGCGGAGGAGCGCAAGTCAGGTTAAGCGTCAGAATACGAACGAACCGGCTGCTTGTGTCAGCTTCATGCATCTACACGTCGCGATGTCGAAGTATTGCTCGATCGAGCAGTTTCCTCGGATAAACGGAAGGGCTCCAGTCAGCCGCGATCGCGGGATATCAATCGGCGATGATGTCGATACAGCCGCATTTCCTTCATCTTGGCGTTGAGGGCGGCTCCGTCCAGAACTGCCGAGCTGATATCCGCTTGACAAGCGGGCGCTTTGGGGAGTTGAGACTCGCCTCCTGCTGGCAAGGCTTGCTGCTGTGGCTTAATTGCTTCCAAGACGGAAAGAAAGCGCCGAGTCGTTTGTTTTTCCAGCAGTCCGAAAGCGTGGGAGAGGGGTCACTGTTGAGCCGCGGTACAGGCCAGGTCTCCCGTACGGCCGTAAACGAAGACCAAACCATTGGGTCCAACCTCGCCAAATTTGCTTGTGCCCAGGTGCTTCCCAACTTTGCCTGCAAGCTGCAGGCACGGCTCTTGGCCGGCAAGGATGAGGTCAACTGGGTGGTTGTTTGTCCAGGCAACATGGGAGAACCAACTGCATACAAACACCGAGACCTGCATAGCTGTCGCTGCACAACAGAGAGATCACGAGAGCCGCTCTTTGTCATTGGACAATTCGAAATTAGCATTCACTCAAGATGGCTGGGGGCTGGAGTAGCCCCGCTCGCGAGATCGTAACGTTGTCATCACTCGAGATTTGAAGTCTTCTTAAGAGCCCAGGTTCGTTCCCACACTTCGGTTTATGAAGCATCATCGCTAGGCCAGAAAAGATACGTCTGACCAGAGTCTTCTCAGTATCTCTCCCGGTTGTCGTCACCACCGCCGAAAATGCGTCTCCCGATCGTCAATCTCCTGTCCGCGGCGGCGCTGCTCCCGATCTTCGTCGGAGCCGTCACCTGCCAAATCCCGGTCAACCCGAACGCGACCTACCCGCGCCTCAGCATCGGCGCAGACGTCGTTCCCGATCAGGCCACCGCCGCCTACAGCATGAACCACTTCGCCCTCCTCGTCAACAACCTCACCGCGAGCCTCGACTTCTACACCCGCATCCTCGGCATGCGCATCGTCCACCGCGTCGAGGCGACATCCTGGTTCGGCGTCGTCTACCTGTCCTACAGCCACGGCGGGCGCAACGGAACCGGCTGGGAGCCATCCGCCGAGCTGTACCGCCAGCGGACCAACAATGAGGGCCTCGTCGAGCTCATGTACCGCAGGAACCGGCCCGAGAAGTTGCCCGGCTCCGGGGACGGGAGAGGTCCGCTTTCGCATATCGGGCTTGTTGTCCCTGACGTCGCGGACGCGCAGAAGCGGATGGAGGAGAACGACGTGCCTATTCTGAGAAAGGCTGGGGAGCTGTTGGAGACGTTGCCGCCGTCTCTTGCGCGGAGCTTTGGGCTGATCGACTTGACCGAGGCCGAGAACTATGAGATAGTCCGGGCCATGCCACGGTTCCTCATGGTGACGGATCCAGATGGAAACGTGGTCGAGATTCAGCCACCGGTGTAAGCATACTTGGCGGGAGAGCAGAGGTGTCTAGCCGTGCTTGCCGCTGTCTTGGGAGGAAGATTGTCGGGTTCCAGGGTTACGGGCTTTCTGGGAGCAGCAGTACTATGGTAGAGCTCTTGTAATGGACAGTACCCTGGCTTTACGGGGAATCCTTTCAGCGAGGTTAACCTGGAGTCTGTTCGTAAAATGCTGGAGACAACCTCGGATTCGCACTTTGCGAGTTCCGAACATGCGACACTTCCACAATTTTTGGGCTGGATCATTCTGTTGGTTTCACAGGCGGAGTAGCAGCGTACGTCACACTTAGGGGACGTATTACTGCGATGAAGATGGGTTGATGTTGTCTAATGGAGGAGGAGCTTGCCGGCGCTGGATATCAAGACCAGCGCCGAGGCCGGTCACGTGCTCAGAGTGTGACACGGAGCTACGTAGTTCCGCTCCGGTGGCTGCCGCGCTGCCGGCGATCTTCGCCGGCAGTGAGGATAAACCCACACATTCATTCGTATGACGTGGGGGTGCGTTCCAACTCCTGTACCTGAATTCTCGACATCAGACGGTCAGAGAAACACGAGTCTTATGCCCGACAGAAGAACCAGGAAATACGCAGAGTCCGAAAGTCCGTTGTTGTGCTCTGGAATCGATACTCACACCTGACTTAAGGACGGCATGGTGACCTGTGATTGGGCTGGGCGTCTCCAAGCTGTCGGAAACGTAGATCCTTCACGGCCGTCGGGAACACGTGCTTATTTTGGACACCTTACCCAACGGAATCGGATTCGCGGAGCCACTCTGAAGTATCGTGGGAAGCGCGGCTCCCAGACGCGGATCCGCGTCAGATGTGCGCAAGCATCGCGTCTCGGGACATGGACAGGGCAGATTCGAGGTAGAAAAAGCTCATGTTTAAAGTCTGGGCCGGGGACCGAGAAAGGCGGATATAGAAACCCGATGAAGTAGGCGAGCCGAGACCGAGCGGTCATTAGTCACCCAGCGCTTCCTCGGGGCTACGACTCATGTCCCAGTAAGGATGAACTCGAAGCTTATTTTCGTGCCACGCGACGTGGAGCTTTGACGCTCGAAGCTCCTATCTGCAGAAGTGGGATGACACATTTGTCCGAAAGATGCTTAATCGTCAAACAGGAGGTCGGGATCCCAGGGATCGAGGCGGGGGACTATTGGTTTCGTGAACTGGAGTTGCAGATAATGGTATCAAGGGGCTCCCACCAACAGCCTCTATGCTCTTCAATCTCTAACTACTGCCGTGAAACATGCATACTTCAAGCCCTTGCCGATGTTGCCGTCTTTACCCCCACCTAAAGACTGATTCCCTGCTGCCCGCACCTGTCTTCGTAGCCATCTGCTTCAGGATACGCGATGCCGGAGCTGCTGATCATCGCGTCGCAAGTAGGAACCATGAAGAGACACTTTGCATTGGGGTCAAGCGAGAGACTGTCCCCAAACCCATCGACGAGCTGCTTCTTACCGTTCTCATCGTAGCAAGCCGTTGGCGCAACGAGCACATCCTCCTGCTTCCGGCTGTACTTGTTCACCAAGAGATCGACAACGTCGTTCTGAATAATCCCATTGCCGTAGCCGTCGAGCTGGAGGAGCGAGTAGCTGCCCCACTTGTCCCCGTCCTGGGCGCAGCGGTAAGCCGCGCTGTCGCCCGAACATTCAGGCATCCCACTGACGCGGGAGATGAACATCTTCTGCGCTTGCAGCGCCAGCGCCGCGGCGCGGATCTTGAACGTGTCGATGACGCTGTCCTGGATGTCCTGCTGCGTCACGTTGCGGTGGACACCGAGGAATTGCCCGTCGGACAGGGTGACGTACATCCCGCCGACGGCCTGCGCGAGGTTGGCGTCCAGGGTCTCTTGAACAGAAGCGGCCACGGCGGCCTGGTACTCCTGCACGACCGTCGCCATGGTGCTGCTGATCTGCGTCCAGGCGAGGAACTGGTCCTTGCCGGTGGGGACCTTCATCTGTCCGCTGAGGAAACTGAGCCCTCCCGTGATGGCGGACGACGCGGTGCTGAGAGCGCCCGTCAGGGGGACGGCTCCGAGGACAGTGTTGAACATGCGGATCGCGTCCTTCATTGGGGTGACGTTGTCCGCTGGCTTGGGGTAGAAGTCGGTGACGATCTCGGGGAGAACGAGGGAGATTATGCTCGAGGCGAAGGCGACGGCCGTATTGATGGAGTTCATGTAGCTGTTCCAGTTTTGCATGGCGACGAGGGCGTACCTAGATAGTGAGGACAGACGAGTTAGTATCAGGACGTCTTGCTCGCACGGCCACGCTGCAGCGTACGCACCAAGCGGGGAGAGGAACAGGCAGACACGGCTGGCCTGCGTTGCAGAAAGAGCCGAGACCACTAGATGAGAAACTCATTAGCCGGTGCTTTTTCAAATTGTAGATATCGGCCTGTCCTGCCAGAAGAAGCTGGGCGCCCCAAAGCTCGAGGCAAACAGCTGGACGTTGTTCGAGGTCCCCTGCGTCATGTTCTGGGAGTAGGAGAGAAGCCAGTTATCCATGCCGAGCTTCTTCCAGGTGTCGGCGGTCAAAGCTTCGGTTGCGCATGTCTTGTCAGACCCGCTGCTCTGCGGGAGTGGCGATGAAAAGGCCGTCGGGATGCCGAGAGCGGCGATGACTGCAACGAGGCGCATGTTGTCGGAGGGTTGACTGACTTCGCGAAGGGTACTTCTGAAAGAATGGAAGTCTGTTTGATCTCAACGAAAGAAGGAGCGCAGTCGAAAGAAAGAAAATGGTCGTTTCAAACGAAAGAATGCAAAATGAGTGGCCGGTAAAGAGCGGATGGGGTAGAAGAGAGCTGTGTGGTTGGGCAAGTCGCCATGTCTTGGGCCATACTTTTATTTACGAGCTGCCTGGCGCAAGACAACCGATCAGGTTCGCGGCAAATAGAACTTTTACGTCAGCGGGAAAAGGGTCGAATGCAACCTCGGGCGGACGGGTTAACAGGCTCGGCTTAACGCGAGGTGTTCGTGATCGCGTCTGCTACGTGGAGTTCCACAGCGATCCATTCCGGAGCCCCTGGACCAACTACCCCTTTTCCAAAGATAGTAACGTAGGCGATCCCCTCACAGCCCGGTTTGAAGAGACTCAAGTCTGGTCTATTATCATCCTTGAAACCATGGAGGAAGTCATCGGAGGCTGTGGCTGCACTAAACAGGCCCGACGAGTTTCATGGAAAAAGTAGTTGGAGACTTGAAAGCGACTGATTGTCTTGCTAGTCTAGTGACAGGCGAGGGAATCGAATTATTAGCTAGCTCTATGATAGTTTTCTGGAAGATCGGACGTCAGACGGGCTTTCGGACGAACGAGCAGCTCAACTTGAGGCTGTGCGATGAGATCACGGCGCGTACTGGGGAGGACTGACCCACACCGGGACGGGGCCGGTAGGGCTGAGGCGCGGTTCCTTCATTTAGATCAGACACCCCGGAACCCATGAATCACCTGCTGGATATCAATGCGAGTCAGTGTTTCCTAATTAGGTAGGACTTTCGATGGCAAGCGGAGCAGCCGGTTCATCGACTTGCCCTTCGGCTTCGGGCGACCGGCGTCCCGCGGACATCCGGGACAAGGAGCAACATCCACCGTGTCAAGGGGTTATGAACAACGACTATAGGGCCTATGCAATAGTGAAATGGATGACATCTTGGGTCAGAATGCCGAAACCGCTAGTAGGTCGGACTGTTCTGGCTCTAATAGCAACGGCGCCGATGGACCCATATAAATAGTCAGTAATCGCCCCCACATATTCGGCGCAGCCCGACCTCATCACCGGATTCCCTCCGTCAGCTGGGTATTCTCAGAAGGGATCTCTACTGGCGTATACACATAGGAACAGTGGCTGACAACAGTGAAGCACGATAGTGACGGACGATAGAGACAGACGACAGAGGCGGACGATAGTGACGGACAACAGAGGCGGAAGATAGTGACGGACAACAGCATTATAGTGATGGAGAACACAAACGCAGTAACAGACAGGATTGGCAGCAGTAGAGAATAATCAAGATAGCACCAGTAAGACGACCAAGTAACACGAGATAAAAATAAAGCCTCCCCTCCTCCTAGGGGTTCCTTCTTGCAAATACAATTGCTCCATCCACTGTACGCTCCGACCCTGACAAGTCTTTTCATCAAGAGTAAAAAACGGAAAAAAAGCGAGAAAAGCAGAAGAGAGACGCATCTTCCGGCTTCACATTCAGCCCACCTCACTTGACCGCTCATTTGCCATTAGCACGTCATTCGTCAATCTCAGGCGCAAGCTCGGGAACTTGCAGATATGCCATCGGGTCCCGTTTCAAGCAAACAAACAAACGGATGCAACCTGACTGAAGGCGGTCAATCCCCGGGGCCGCGTCGTTTACCTTTCAGCAGCCCCTCAACACAAAAAGATCCTACCTTTTGCCTGTCTCCGCGCATCTCATCCTCGTTACTGTTGGAACATTCAACCACAACATAGCCATCATGGATTCTCTTCCACAGGAGGTCATCGACCACATTGTCGATATGCTGCCCGTCCAGTGCGAGGTCTTTTCCGAGGACCCTATCTGTCAAATCGATGAACAGAACGACGAAGACAACGAAAACGACGAAGACAAGGAGGATGGCGAGAACAACAAAGGCAACGAAGACACCGACCATGATAAGAAGAAAACGAAGAGGATTGGGAGGACGAGGGTGCCGACGATCACTACAATGACGATCATGACTACGATGACGATGATGACGAGGAAGACGAGACGATGATGGCGAGGAAGACGAGACGATGATGGCGAG
>WIGO01000369.1:13032-33933 GCA_014235945.1 Colletotrichum plurivorum
ATGTCGAGGATGTCGAGGATGTCGAGGATGTCGAGGATGTCGAGGATGTCGAGGATGTCGAGGATGTCGAGGATGTCGAGGATGTCGAGGATGGCGAGACGTTGGAGCCGAAGATTTGGCACCGGCCGCACGTCATCCCCTTCGTCTCCCGCAAGTTCCGACTCGCCATGGATCGCTTGATCTTTCGCGACATACTCATCACCAACGACGACGTTGGCGCCTTCGAAGCCGCCTTCGCATCGGCGCACCGCCGCGACTTCGTCGATCGCATCCACTACCACATCAACCTCTGCAAGTATTCCGAAGATTCATTCCCCAAGTTCGAGACCGCCGAGGAGAGAAAGATGAACAACGAGACGGCGACCGATGCTATTGCCTCTCTTTTTGCCATTCTGTCGAAGTGGTCAGCCGAGAAGACCATCGGTCTCCTTATTACGATGAACTCTCCCTCGGATATTCGCCAACGCCCGGCGGTCTTCGACCGTGAGAACATTACCGACATTGGCCCGGAGCGTTGGCGTTTTTCATTCGTCGAGGTCAACGCTGAAGACCTCCCTTTGATTCCCTGCATCGGTACCTTCAACGACGGAACCGAGATGCACCGCGGACGCGAGATCAGCTTTCTGAGCACCCTTGCCCTCGTGGCCAAGATGCCCAACCTCGAAGATGTCTCCTTCAAGAACGTCGAACCCACCACTTTCGTCAAGTTCTGCGAGGCCATGCGAGCAGCCGTCATCGATAGTATCGAGACGTCTCGTCTCCCAAGCTCCGTCACAACGGCGACGATCGTGATGAAGCCAGAGCCGTCCTTTTATAACCAGCTTCTTCCCAACAAGTTGGGCCCTGACGGCCTTGGACCATCCATCAGATCAGCTCGGCGATGCACAACTTCGTCAACAATCTGACGAACCTCGACTACTCCGGACAGATCGACTCTTCCTTCTTCTGGCCTCGTTCGTCGTCGTCGTCGTCGTCGTCGGACTCGCCCCCGCCTTTTTGGCAATGCATGAAGGAGTTGACCGTCCAATTCGAGATGAGCACCCCCTCGGACGAATGGTATTTCAAGCCGTCAGCCGACCAAGTCTTCGAGCCCCTCCCCGACTCGTGCTCGAAGCACCTCATGCCCCCGGGACACAACGATACCACAGAGGACGATGTCCTAGCCCAACAGGCACGGATGGTCTGGTTGGACCAGCTTATCGATTCACAGAGGAGGCTGGCGGAGGCTCGGCACGCCCTGGAATCTTGCCATCGAACGACTTCCGCTGGGTCGTCAACGAGGACGTTATGGGCTCCCTTGTCAAAGCTATGGCCCGGGCAATCTCGCAGATGCCCAAGCTCGAGCACTCAACCCTCAGTTGCCGTCGTTTCAACCAGGGCGGCATGATCCCCGACACCTGGTAAATCGAATACCTAGCCCAGACCCTGGAGGACTGTACCATGGCCATCCACGGCGCGCCTGCCGTTGTGGTTAATTTGGACGATCGCTGGCAACGCGATCCGAACATACTGCAGAACGACATCGGACTGGTCCTGCACGTTCTGATGAGGGGCCAGGGTCGGATGATGTCGGTTCTTTAGCCTTGATGGGCGTTTTTGGGGGTGGATATGGATACGGGATGTGTAGCATCGAATAGGCCAGGAAAATTAGAAAGGTTAGTCTAGTTAACCAGAAACCTCTTTTCCGCACGCCCTAAATTGTTACTTTTTATCATCCACTGAAGAATTTGTGTGCAAAAAGAAAATATCAAGTTGAAAAACTCTGCTTGCAAATAACCCCTTGTACTCTGAAAAATGAAAACCTTTCCTAGTTGAGTTCAGCCTCATATCCACTGAAGAAACCTAAGGTGATTGTATCTGTACCTCGATTGATACGTAATACAGTTTAATTCTCCACTCTTACCCACTGTAACTGTTTATAAGTTTTATATATGCCTTTTGTCCATCATCTCTATCCCTTGCCTCTGTCATCGTCTATGTCCATCACTCCTCTCATCTAATACTACATTCGTCCGTCACTGCCCCCGGGCCTCTCGAGCCACAGCGTGCTGAACAGGCTGGCTATAGAGGCCCTTCACGTGCAGCAGCAATTCCGCTCAGTAACTCGCTTGATGGCCACTGTGATGTGGCAGTCCCACATAATCCATAACATTGGACCAAGCCAAATTTCAGTGGATTACGACGCAGACTTTCCGTTCGAGGTGGACGAGAGAGAGATGGTGCCGCTACTCGAGGCGATGGCAAAGGCTCTGGCACAGATGCCGCACCTCAGGTCTTTCCGGCTCTTTCTGGATCTTGGCATGTTCCACCCGGGCAACGATGCGATGACAAGGCAGCGCCGCCAGCTGTGGGCGATAAACTATAGGGCGCCCCGAGAGAAGCGGGGGAAGCTGAGCTACGAGATCCCGGAGGACGGCGAGGAGGAGCTCGTCAAGGTCCCGCGATTCTACTTGCACGTGGGAGGGTGGTCGCCTGCGGAGGACCTGCTCGACTTGTCCAGGGAGGTGGGCCGGAGGAACCATGGACAGGAGGCTGTTATTGTTTGCCATCCGCCTAGATCCTCTGGATCTGCGGGCGAGATGGGCGAGATATCTGCTGAGTGATGGAGTGCCGGGACGAGACTCAGGGATCAGACAATGTCAGAGAGGACACCTGATGAAGGAATTAAGCACAATCTAGGGGCAGCCTCAATACGAAAGTAAACCATGGATGAAATCTATGATTCGGGACTCATACTTGTAAGATTTAAGAGAAATTGAAGCCATGAAAGGGTCAATGTGTCTGGGAGCTTGACGTAATGAGCAACGAGAATAGATTAGAAAGACTCCTCTTGGCTGTAGCCCTTACCCTAACCCGACTTGGAGGACAGATATATTATCCCAAAGCGAGGAAGGTAGAACTTAACTGGTCAGTTCCCTTATTGGCGCAATGAAAGTAAATTGTTAAAAGAACAGTTAGAGTTTAGTCTCTTAAAGATTTTTATGACGTAGGTAGAATCGAGGTAGTATTGCTTATCGATGGGAAAGTCGCTTACGCACCTCGCCACGACGCAGTTATCTTCAGCTATTACGATAACGGGGTTTGGTGGTTAAATTTCCCGTCCCAGGACCCAGATTACAACACATAAAAAAGTCCATAGGGGTCGAAAACACACAATTCTGTATAACAAGATGGATTCGATCTGGAGGGAGATCTGGACGGGCGTGGACAATCATTTCAGACAGCCGTGACGGCTTCGTTGCAGCACGAAATTGCCTTCCAAGAGCAAAACTGAAGCTATAACTGAAGATAGAATGTTTTGGGGCTTAAGAAGGAGCATGAATGCCAATGGCAGAACTCCTACTTCCTGGTTTGGTTTCACACTACAGGTAGAAGTGTCTGATGAAGTTGGAAAAAGAAGACCCACTTATGTAAGCGAAATGGTCTGTCACGTGTAGATGTCGAAACCTGACGGCGGCGGTCACATGACCCCAGTCCACCACTACCTGTACGATCCCTTTCCCTTGTATTTGGATACAGGGGAGTAGAATGAGACGTAGAACGGGAACCTTCGTGTACGAAAAGCACCAACGCACTGGAAAAATGATGACAGTTGAACGTTGTGGGTTGGCTGATGTTGAAGTACTGAGTAGCACGCCTGAAGCTGTGTTGCGCTTACCTACCGCCGTCCGTCATTTCCATCCACGTTCATTGTTCCCGTATTCGTGCGTGGTGCCCGGCTCAACCAGCAAAGCCCGCAGCGAGTTAGTTGATGGATGCCGCAAAGTTCATGACGGGCAATGTTTCCAGGGCTAGAATGCATAGAGCATCAGTGGAGACTTAGACTGCAGCGGAGGTCCCTTGATGAAAAAGGTCCTGCACCAAGACTACACGCCTCGCATTGACTTGTCTTCTGGCCAACGTCGAGCTCATTCCCGAGACTCGCCGATCGAGCCTCTACCTAGAGAACCCTAGCAAACACGAGATTCGAACGCACAAGTTCAAAAAAAAGGAGCAAAAATGGCTGTCTCTGCAAATTTGCGATACCAGCGCGATACACGAAAAAAGCTAGTTTTCCCCGTGCATCTCAAATGTGAAGCGGGCTGGAAGTCCGGCGGGTCCCCACATCACGGGTACAACACAGACCTGACGAAAATCGTGGGGCGGATCTCACTTTGACAGCCGCAGCGCTCATCGGGATGGCATAGTCGCATCGAAAATCGGGATGGGGCTTACTTGGAAACTTCATGGACTTCTCATGTCATGGCCTTTAAATGAGTGCCGCTCATGAAAATCTCACAATCGTGCTCTCACTGACGTAGATACTCATGATGAGATAAGCTGCGCCGCCACGAGAAGAAAACTCAACGTGCGCCCGACGGAGACACCGCGAATCGGCGACGTCCGATCAATAAAATCGATATCAGCATCACAGCCAGCAACCTTTTTTGCCAGGGCTGAATCGAGAAACTGCCAGGCTCGCGTGCCCTCTTGCCCAAGAAGGGCATCTCATTCCCGAGGGTGAGCAAGCCTCGACGTACTCTCTTATCTTTGTATCTCACTCTGCGTCGTCGTCAGAGTTCTCATTGACAGGCTGGGGGACCGAGGTCGCTCAGACCTCCCCGCGGACCGTAGCTGAGCAACAGCAGGAGAAGGAGGATAGGGCTTGGCGAAGCGGAGGCCGCGCCGCTCACCTTCCGCCTTCGGCCTAGGTGACCCCGGCGTTATCAGGCAATAAGTTGGGGTTCGCGAGCGCTGACTGGATTAACGTTATTTGTGTCTCCTCCGGCGTATCCACCTTCGGGGCAGGGATGTTGACTGTGCACCAACAAGATGTTAAAAGTCTTTTTTTTCTCTGTTGATGACGGCGATTGAGACCCCCCAGCTGAGCCGTGAGACAGAGTGATACAGGAACTAGGATGAAAGGAGAAGGACGGACGAACCGTCCAGAGAAGCCATCGCCAAGCCGGCCTGGCACGACGTCTATAGAGCTGAATGATATTTGTTTCGTGCTGGTGTTACCGAGGGAGTGTCTCGCGCCAACGATACACCACGGCGAACGGTGGACCGTTGCAAAACTTTACACTATGGGCGCGTGGAGGCGCCCCGCCAATAACTGTCAATCAGGGTTTAGTATTTAGGTCACCCTTGCACAGAGACGTGGAGTTCCATTTGAGTTGGCTCTGTCAGACTCGAGCCATTTCTCTTATTTCTTCTCTTTTCACGCAACAAAAAGACAGGCCTCAGAAGCTCTCGGTCACTCTTCCGGGACGACCGAACGAGCTCGTCAAGAGCGTGACGATTCGCAGCATGCAGATTGGCCAACAACTCGCATCTACCAACGGCCAACTCCAACAAAAGTCCGCTACCCCCCCAAGACATCTCAACCCCGGTCGGTCCCAAGAAGGCAAAGGAGCCGCTGATAAGCCAATCATCTGGATCGCGACCACACGTGCATCGCACCCCTCATCTGCCCGCGATTCTTGGCAAATGCGACTTTGTCGCCAAAGAAGCTGACTTTCCCGGCATCGCGCTCCCTGTCCGGCGTCTTGGCTTGCAATCAAGTCTCCACCTACCGGACGAGAAAACCAGGGGAGAGAACCGTCTCCAGCCACTGAAATTCCCGGACAAGAACCACAGCACATGTGAGTTGCTCTGCGTTGCGTTGCATCCAACCGTCCGTCCACACATCTGCAGGGCTCAGCCGCGTGGCGTGGGGCAGGCAGAGTCGCGTCCTGCTCACCTGGGATCGGCGGTGCAGGATTTCTCTCCTGGCGTATATAAGGTACTGACCGCGGCAGCTCTCGGAGCTCCAGAGAGGATCGTCGACGATAGCTTCCAGCTCCCCCTCCTCCCCCTTTCTTCCTCCCCCCCTTTCCGTCATCCCTCGGCGCCCTCGTCCAGCCGGCGTATCGTATTCCCAAAAAGTCTTGATTGACCTTTTGCGCAACTGTCGAAATGCGTCACCAGTTCCTCTCGGCGGTGGCCCTCGCCCTCGCAGGCGCCGCGCTCGCGGTCCCTGAGAAGCAGGACGGCGACCACCTCTACTCGTCCCGCCTGGCCCGCCGCGGCATCGACGCCGACGGAAACTTCAACGTCTCCTTCTTCCACGTCAACGACGTCCACGCCCACCTCGACGAGTACTCCTCCTCGGGCACCGACTGCACCCGGCCCGAGCGCGGCTGCTATGGCGGCTACGCCCGCATCAAGCACACGGTCGACGAGCTGCGCCCGGAGTACAACGACTCCCTCTGGCTCAACGCCGGCGACGAGTTCCAGGGCACGCTCTTCTACTCGTTCTACAAGGGCGAGAAGATTGCCGAGACCATCAACCAGCTCGGCTTCGACGCCATGACGCTCGGCAACCACGAGTTCGACGGCGGCGACGACGAGCTCGGCGACTTCCTTCTCAACCTCACCTTCCCCGTCGTCTCGGCCAACATCGTCTCCGACAACGAGAAGCTCAACAAGACGATCAAGCCCTACCACATCTTCGACAAGCAGCAGCTCGCCGTCATCGGCGTCACCACCCCGACCACCCCGGGCATCTCCTCCCCCGGCGCGGGCACCAAGTTCCTCGACGTCGTGTCCACCGTCCAGGCCACCATCGACCACATCTACTCCACCACCAACATCACCCGCATCGCCGCCCTCACCCACATCGGCTACGAGGAGGACCAGAAGCTCGCCGAGCAGACCACCGGCCTGTACCTCATCATGGGCGGCCACTCCCACACCCTCCTCGGCGACATGGAGGACGCCGAGGGCGCCTACCCGACCGTCAAGAAGAACAAGGACGGCGAGGACGTCTTCATCGTGACCGCCTACCGCTGGGGCGAGTACGTCGGCTACATCGACGTCACCTACGACGACGCCGGCAAGGTCCTCGCCTACCACGGCGGTCCCATCCACCTCACCAACACCACCACCCAGGACCCCGAGCTCCAGGCCCAGATCGAGTCGTGGCGCGGCCCCTTCGAGGCCTTCGCGGCCGAGGTCGTAGGCGTCTCCAACGTCGAGCTCGACCAGTCCCGCTGCCAGCGCGAGGAGTGCCTTCTCGGCAACGTCATGACGGACGCCATGTTTGAGTACCGCCTCAACAACTCCGACTCCGCCAAGCCCGACCTGGCTCTCATAAACGCCGGCGGCATCCGCGCGACCATCGACGCCGGCGACATCACCCGCGGCGAGGTCCTGACCTCCTTCCCCTTCGGCAACTCCATCGTAGAGGTGACCTACCCCGGCTCCGACCTGCGCAAGATCCTCGAGGGCGCCGTCTCCAAGGTCAACCAGTTCAACGGCGCCGCCATAACCTCCTTCTTCCAGGTCTCCCGCGGCGTCGTGATCGAGTACAACCCCTCGGCCACCAACGGGTCCAAGCTCGTCTCGGTCGAGATCGCCGGCGAGCCCCTCGACGACGCGCGCGACTACCGTCTCGTGACGCTCGACTTCCTCGCGGGAGGCGGCGACAACATCCTCGTCGCCACCACGGACTTCGTCTCGCTCGACACGCAGGACGAGGTCCTCGTGCAGTACGTCCAGGCCAAGAGCCCCGTCGACGCGCGCGTCGAGGGCCGCATCGTGCAGAGCAACGGCACCGCCGCGTCGCCCACCGCCACGGGCAGCGGCGCCGCGCCGGGGGCCACTGAGACGGGCGCGAGCGGGGCTGCTGGGGTTGCTGTCAGCTTCGGCGCGGTCGCCGCGTGCGTTTTTGCGCTTCTTGCGTAAGGGGGGTTTGTGATGTTGTAATGAGGTTGATGTATTGATAATGTGAAGTAATAAAAGCGCTGGCCTGTTTTGGTCTCTGACCGAGTCTGATGAATAACGTGGGATGAGTTCATCTTTGTGGTGATGAGTCAGTCAATGCTGGAGTGAGATTTGCGACAAGATAAGATAAGATAAGCTCATTTGTATCTTGAGCAAACAGTCCTTATTTCAACGTTCACAAATCTCTTAAGAATTGCCATTTGGGTTGTTGATTTTGCATTGACCGTTGTTTTCATTTTTCCCCATTTCTTTTGCTTGTTCCATGAACATCTTGAGGGTGTCTGACTCTAGGATTGAGTTGAGTTAGCCTGTCATTCTGAGGATCGGAGATAATGTCGGTGATAAAGAGAGCCGTAGCAGTGCGCATGCTGTTATATAGTTATACGGTATTTACCCTTGAGGTCCGTATTGGCTCTAACACATGGACCGGTCGAGTCTAGTTGGAAGGTATTCGATGGGCTACTAACTCTCTACCCGCCTGGCCATTTCATTACACCCTACAACTCGCGGTAGGAGAGCTGTTTGGTGAGACCATCATTCCGAGACTCATACTGGTCTGTAATTCCAACCACCACTGGTTTTGCAAGTTCCGAATGCCCCTCTAGCTGATCTAGCCGATTTCGTACTACGCCGAATGGTGTCATTCTGCCACTGACCTGCAAAAAAGCAGAAAAGTCTCGTGGTTCCCTTGGCCAGGTGTCTGAGTAGTGCAACTGTCACATTACCACCAATCCCGCCACCGCAATGCAGCAACTCATCATCCATCCAAAACCCAATCACCAAGTGTCTTCCTCCATGATGGCCGAGCACCCCGAGCCGCCAATGTAGTTCCGCGCCTCCGCCTCCGACTTGGCAATGTACGGCCCGTCCCCCCCGCTGGCATCCATCTGCAGCACCCCCGAGGGATCAATGATGACGACGCTCCTCTCGTCGGCCATCAACCGGCGGATGATCTCGTGGATGACGCGACGCGCAACGGCATTAAGCGAGTACGCATCTCTAAACGAGAACACGACGGCGCAGGCGCCGGCGTGCCTCCCGGCGGTCGGGTCCTGCTCGCTCGGCTCCCCGAGCTCATGCGAGACGGCGCGCGTCAGCCTCTCGGACCCGGCGAACCGCACAGCGCCGCGCAGCCCGAAGATGACCACCTCGCGCCGGCAGTTGGGGTGGTGCGGATCCGAGTCCGGGCCCGCCACGATCTTGGCCGAGGCGGTCCGCACGGTGGCGCCAGCGATCTGGCTGACGTCCATCATGTGCAGACCCATGTCCCGCGAGAGCTGCTCGCAGATGGCGACGCCGCGCACGCTGTTCCCCCGCTCGTCGAGCCTGGGCGAGAAGGCGGCGAGCCCGACCTGCCCCGGCAGCGCGCCGATGATGCCTCCCGCGACGCCGCTCTTGGCCGGGATGCCGACGTTGGACACCCAGTCGCCCGCGGCGTCGTACATGCCGCACGTGGTCATGACGGAGAGCACCTGGCGCACGCTGGTCTGGGGGATGACGTGCTCCCCCGTGACCGGGTGGACGCCCGCGTTGGACAGCGTGGCGGCCATCATGGCCAGGTCGCGGACGTTGACGTTGATGGCGCACTGGCGGATGTAGCCCCGGACGACCTCGCGCGGGTCGCAGGAGATGATCCCCGCGGCCTTGAGCATGTAGCCCAGGCCCATGTTGCGGTCGGCGTCGCGGAGCTCGGCCTCGTAGACTTCCTCGTCGACGCGGAGCTGGCGGCCCGCGAGGCGGGAGAGCGTGCCGAGGATGCGCTCGGTCCTCTGCTCGGCGGTGGCGCCGGGCCCGAGGACGAGGGAGTGCGCGGTGATGGCGCCGGCGTTGATCATGGGGTTCATGGGGCGGTTGGTGCCGCGCTCGAGGGAGAGGCGGTTGAAAGCGTCGCCCGAGGGCTCGACGCCGATCTTCTCGAGGACGCGCGGGAGGCCGGCGTCCTCGATGGCGAGGGCGTAGACGAAGGCCTTGGAGATGGACTGGATGGAGAACTCGACCGTGTCGTCGCCGGCCGAGTACAGGTTGCCGTCGACCATGGCGAGGGCGACGGCCATCTTGGAGGTGTCGGCCCGGGCGAGGGTGTCGATGTAGGCCGCCGGGGCGCCGGAGTCGATCGGGCGCGCATTCTCGAGGACGCGGTTGAGGTAGTCCGGGATTGGGGACTTCATGATCGGATTGGATGGGAAGTTAGCTGAGTTGAGATTTGGGATGGTTGATTTCGTTCAATGGTTGCAGAGAGTTGGTGGGTGACCAGTTGCAAACGTATTCGAAGCCGTCACAACAAGGTTACCTGGGGAAAAGTCTCTGACTCTTGTTTTTCCGCGATTCAATTGACAAGAATGTGTGGGACAAAACGGCTATTTAAATGACTTAGTGCCCAGTTGCACTAACATACGTGGCTACCCCACCAAGACTCTCGTCGTTTTCTGGGCGTCTTGTTTCGCTCAAGAACCAAGAGACTCGGACACGCAAATGCAACACGGCATCTGGTGAGGGGTTGTAAAACATTCTTCAACACTTTCGGGACGCACTTAGTAAGGCAGAGACCCTGGAGCATCTCACCGGCCGCCGCTTGCGTTCCATCCGATAGGCAGCAGTGAAAACAGACAGGGATGCGGTGAGTAAGCCTCTGTGTAATCTTGCCAACTTACCCCTCTTCAACTCGACTTGTTGGTTGCCTTGGCGCTTCTTGGCAACTCGCTCTTTCTTGTCTTCTTCTCACTCATTCGTTCTCCATTACCCCTTTTCCTCTCCAGCTCGACGTGGTACCTCCCAGCCATAAACCATGGAAGAGGTCACAGCCAACCTCAAGCGCTCCAAAAAGAAGCAGCTTCAAGAGGTCGCCGATGGCATGCTCAAGGTGTACCGCACCCTCGTGCGGATGCGCTACCTCGAGGAGGAGTGGATTCACGAAGGGCCCCACGACATGACCGCCGTCCTCCCTCTCTGCCGGCGCCTCGGCATCGACGACTCCATCATCTACCTCTACAGCATCCTCCCGTACGTCGACACGTACGACGCCGAGAGCGTCGACTTCTTCAAGGGCGGCGACTTCATCGACCTGCGCGACGCGTCCGAGATCGACCAAGCCCGCAACCCCATGTACGCCGACGACGAGCGCGAGGTCCTGCGGCCGTGGATGACTGCCCTGTCGGCCATCGGGAACCACGACACGGCGCTCATTTACGACGCCCGGAAGCACGTCATTGGCATGTTCAACCAGATGAACTCTGCGAGCGCCGATCCCCACATTCACGAGGGGGCGACCGGTTTCTTCGACGAGGAAGAGTTTCTGCGGATGGACGAGGAGGAGAGACGCGTTCGGGAGACCAAGGGATCTGACGACGACGATGACAACGACGACGAGAGCGAAACCATGGACGAGAAGGAGGATGACACCGATGACGGCGGGGAAGAAGACGACGAGATCGACACCGACGACGGCGACGACGACTGGGAGGACGACGAGAACGTCTGGGACGAGATGGACGCCCGCCCCGCCGACACCGTCCTGCGCCAGATGGTCGCCTGGTACGAGGGCCTCGCCGAGCTCCCCGGCGGCGGCGAGCGGTCCGGCCGCGAGTGGGCGCGCGAGATCACCAAGCCGCTGTACGAGAAGCACGGCTGGCCGCGCCGGGACTTCGACGGCGACGCCTTCCTCGCCGACCAGGCCCGCGCCCAGGCCCTCGAGCGCGCCAGGTACGACGCCGAGGAGCCCCTCCGCAAGCTGCGCGAGACGAGGGATCGCGTCCAGGCGGGCGAGGCCGCGGAGGCCAGGGCCAAGAAGGAGCTGGCGGGCGCGGGGACCGCGGATCCCGAGGAGGCGTGGCTCGGGCGCTGGCGGGCGTGGCGGGAGGGGTTCCTGCTCCGCGAGGCGAGGAGGGAGCTGCGCGAGCTCGAGGAGAAGGCGGAGCGGACGTGTCCCGGCGGGCAGGCCGTGCGGCCGGGCGAGGAGGCGCTCCGGGAGCTCAGGATACTACGCGGGGAGGTGGCGTATCAGCGGGGGGACCTCGAGCGGCGCGAGGGCGAGGTCGAGGCGGCCGGGGGCGCGGGGAAGGCCTCCGCGCCGCTTCTGGTCCGCAGGGCGCACGCGGCGAGGCGGCTGGCGGTCCTCCAGAGGGCGCTCGACGCATGCGCGGCCGACGTCGGTGATGGAGATGTCTCGGTTCCCCGCGGCGTCGACGAGACCGGCCTGGACCTCGATGAGATGCTGGACCACCACACGCGCGGGCTGAAGCAGTGCGAGATCGGGGTCGAGGCCTTGCGGGGGTGGTTGAGCGAGGTGCCTGGGGACGTGAAAAGGACCAGGGAGGAGGCGGAGAGGATGCTTGAGGGATACGAAAGGAGTATCGGCGACTTTGAGAAGGGTCGCAGCGCCTGTCTTCCCAAGGACGCGGACGTGAAGGTGTCCGAGGCCTGAGCGAGTGGGGGCATGCCTGCTTGCTTTTCTTCACTTTGATTTGAAGCACGAGCGAATGCGTCGTGATTTCGGCATCATGTTGAGCGTCGAGAAGGAGCCGGAGCAGAGCAAGTGGGATCAAGCCATAGTGACTGGCTCCGCCAGGCTTGATCCCACTCACGTACGTTGCAGGTAATAGTACTGATGGACCTCGAGGTTAATATAAGGCAGCGGCTCCAGCGATCGCCAGAATCCTGCTGTGCTTTGCGTTCAACTCGGTCTGAAATCGTCCGCTCGAATTGGCGTAGCTCTCGTCGAAATGGGTCGCATGGTCCAACCCCTGATTCGGGTTGTAAGGGGCGGCATGGCGTACAGCAAAACAACAACAATAGTAATTCAGTCCAAGCTGATCTAGCACTTTCACGCAAAGATATTTCCCAGAAGTTGCAGTTGTAGTAGTAATAAGAAGGCTCACTGGTTGCGGCCATCGGATACACTAGATCACGTACTTATCAGCACCCCCAAGAGGTGTTCTCGGGCTTTTCTGAGCTATCTCTTTTGTGAGCTTTCAGACACTTTATCGCCCACCACTTGCTGTGTGCTCTGACTGGCGAGAGTAGTTCAGGTACTTGAGATTCATTGTCATCTGCCATCTCCCTCGCTGCCTAACCAGGATTCCACTGAAGCGCCAAAGTATCCAAGTCTGCCCATCCAGAATAACCGCCTGCCGAGATTCACGGGGCATATACGTGTCCGTTGTGTACCCCGCAGCGAACCTAGTAAGTCGAATCTCTGTAGAGGCCGCGTCTGTAGCGCGGCTTCTTCGGAACCAGGTTTCGCTCCAGGATCGCCCTCAGGCCTGGCAACGGGGCCGCGGGCTCCCACGTGACGGGTTCGTGCTTTGCCCATTCCTCCGCCCACTTCTCCAAAGTCCAGGACCGGTGCTCGTGGATGATCTTCTCCACGTCCCAGGGCTCGCCGACGTCGAAGTTACACCGCACGGTCGACTTGTTGTCGGCAATGTCCCTCAAGGCCTGGGGGAGGCACTCGTATTTGTACCCGGGGTAGACGCACACGTGCACCATCGCCCGCCCCGATGTGTGGCACCTCCGATCGAACCACGACAGCTCCGGCAGTATTCCCCTGTTCAAGGACTCGATCCAGGCGGCCTGCCAGGAAGCGTCTCGCTGGATGGTAAGCTGGAAGATCTGCGCGCACTGCTGAGGCACCGGCTGGCCGTCGAGGAGCATCGTGAAGGATGACGGCGGCATGCCGGCGGGGCCGAGGGCGAGGGCCTCGACAATGCATTGGCCGATGTTCCTTGTGATCTGGCCGGCGTCCAGGGCCCAGGGTCTCATCCTTAAATCGGGTTGATACCGGTCCTCCGGATGCTTGTAGTACCTCCTGTCGCGGAGGAATGCGTTGTTCCACAAGCTGACGCGACGTTCCACGCGCAGCAGGGTGTTCTCCTGGCAAAAGGGGATCAGGCCCAGAACGTGGCACTGAGGCTTGGCGACGGACTCATGATCTTCGTTCAGCACAATGCTGCGCAAGTCCGCACGCAGCGTGGCTGGCAGGTACTGGAGGAAGTGGATGGCTGCGGCGGCAGCGGAGAAGCGAAATTTGGTACGATCTCCGTTTCTCTTGATGTGCTTGATGAAGGATCCGGACTCGTAGACCTCGGTACACAAGCTCTTCGTATCATCTTCGGAAGGGATTGTCCAATGGTGGACCGGGCAGCGAACCAAGGGTAAGAGGTAGCCGGGAAAGTAATCGTCTCTTCGCAATTTGAGCCCTTTTAGGGGGAAGAGAAGAGTTGTTTCCCAGTGATCCATGGCATCCACACCGCCGGGTGAGAGTGCAACAGTGTCGAGGACTTCCTTTGTGAAGGTGCGGAGGAGAGAGGGCGCTTCACCGTACGGCCACCCAATTGTTCTCCCACCCCTAAGGCTGCCATGGTCTTCCCTTATAACATCCAAGAGGGGAGCAAACTGTGGGTATTCGAATTTGAACTTCTCGTGTGAGCTTTCCGACATGGCGTAGCCGGCCACAGACAGAAGTTGTCCTCGCCCGCGATCGAGGTTGTACATCAGACCGTCGAATCGTGCTGCGAGGACGCGTAGGTCCGTCGAGGTAACGGTCGAGAAGTGAATGGTGTTGAATCGTAGAAAGAGGCCAAGTCCTTTCATCTCTTCCGTGATCATCTTGCACGTGTAGACGAGGCCGACGTCAATCGGCCGATCATCTTGGGTCCTTAGGATGTCGGCGACACTGACATCGCCGGACTTTTGGCCCAGTCCATTCTCCCTCAACCTGCTGGCAATGAGCTTCTCGGAGTCGCATACAAGAGCGCCGTCGAAAGTGACATAGTGTTCGTATAAGTTGTCGCGAATCTCCCTCGGAAGGGAGAGCAATGGTGGTGGTGAAGCCACGGAGGCGCTATTCGTGTCTGATCCCGTCGACGGCAATTGAAGTAAGAAAAGAGGGAAATGGGTGCGAGTCCATTTTGCGCTCGCACAGGCTTTATGGATGACCCAATGCTTACGAAAGCAGTGTTACTAAGCACCCCTCGCAAGACACATAAGGTTCGATCAATCCTCAGTTGAGTGACTCATTCCTCGGCCACCAGAATAATTTCACGGGCAGAAGAAAAAAGAAAAGAAGTACAAACAAGCAAAAGAAGTTCACCAGTGAGATTCAAGTTTCGGTATACATATTAGTTGTATTATGTAGCTGTTACCTTTTTTTTTTCCTTTTCCCCACCACCTCCGTCAACGGCGAAGGAAAAAACACGGATTTCAACACAGTTCACGCCACATTGCAATGTCTACTATATTGGCACAAAATTCAAAATACGATAGAAAAAACTTCCCATCAACACATGTTAGTGCGTGACATCAAAACATCCGAGTGAATGGGCTTGGACTTACTACGAAAAGTCTCAAAGTCAAGATCGCGAGATTGAAAAACCTTGCGAATGACTCAAAAAACGATGATAAAAAGGGAGCCAGCAGACCTGCTAAATAGTGTCAGACAGGGTCGCAAGAAGGCAGGGGACGGAAGGGGAAGAAGGGAACAGAAAACAAATACCCGTAGAGTCTGCAAAACTTCCTCTTGTTAACACCACACCACCAATATCCTCGTCACCATGCCTTGCCAGGACACCCACAAACACGTCAACGACATGGTCGCGATCGGCCACGCCCTCCCCTGTAGTACGTCAGTCGACATTCCCAACATGAGATACTGGGTAGAAGCTTACCAAGGACTCGGGAAAGAATAACAAGTCCGCGGGAGAGGCCTATACGCCTTCGGGAGCAGCCACGCGATGCGCAGCCGATTTTAACCCGTATCTTCTTCAACTTGGCCACCGAGACATGAGCGAACCCCAAAGCACCGGGGAGCAGAATATCCGGCTTATATCTGTATTAAAGAAAGACATTAGTAACGGGTAGTTACAATAAATACAAGGCATAAGTTAGAGATAGGGAAACTGTTGGTAGAACAGGATACCCGATCGGGTCAAAAAGGGGTGAAGCAGTAGTTCTCTGTATATTGGTTCTAGTTGCTTAAGGAGTAAGAAAGAAGGAAGTTCGTGGTACACGAACTGCCTTGGATTTCGCCATGAAAGTACGACGAAACCCCCTGTAATGCTATTGGCTAGGAATAGCCGGGGATTCCCCAGGAATCCTTGTTGGGGCTGGAAGTGACTGAAACCACTTCTGCGCCACTTACTCCCTGGGTTTCCGACGGGTTGTTCCAACAGAAACAGTACTTATTTGCCGCGTTGCCGCCTTCCTCCTCCTCCTTGATATTCGAAAGCAAGAGAAGGACAAGGACTCTAAAAACCCCGATAAAAACGATCGAGCTAGAGCAGAAGAGATCTACAAACGCTTCAGAAAGATCTTCCGTCGCTTTAAAAAGAACGACTTCCGGACGAAAGATATCAAGATAGTCCAACAAATCGAAACCCTGGAGTTTAAAACAGTTAATTTCACTGACCCCTGGGGTTGAGACTAGTTTCCCAACTTACCATAACGACTACCTGGACGGCGTTTTGGCCGCGATCGAGACGGCGAAGAGGGCGAAGTCCCAGGATTGACTGCAGAACAAATGAGAGGTCAGTCTTATTCGCAGGTCCGTTGCATCGAAGAGGTACAATGCTTACGACGGTCGGGAGGGGGGCAGGGGTCGGAGGTAGTGGAGGGATCAGACGTTCAGATCGTAGTAATCCTGAGGATGCCAGTGTCAGCGTCACATGCGCAAGATACGAAGCATCGAGGGCAACCGATGGAAGGAGAACAAAAACAAACCCTCATAATATTACACGATTACCTAACACTATACCCCTTCGGAAAGGGGACAAGGGTGTTTCAGGGAGGGGCCAGAAATCATGTTCTGGTCCGTCCAATCGAACTGCGCAAGGCCAAAATGGTTGAGTGCCCACGTCGAGACCGTGTCGGCGTGGTCGGTAAGCAAACAGTCCAGGGAGCGCAACTGGCTCATTGGTGTGTTGTACCGACTGAACTTCCATTGCCGCAGCGGAAGGTTGCGCCTGGCGTTTTCCAGCTGCTCGCAGTCGAAAATGAGGTGTTCAACGGTGTGTTCACCTTTGCCGCAGTCACACATGCTTGTGTCCGCGAGCTATTGGCGTGGTTGGAAAGTTAGCAACATGGACAAGACAGGGGGAGAAAAGACGAAGAGAGCAAAAGAGGGAGAGACATACAGTTCTGGGTCGCAGGAACGTGTTCAGTCCAATGAACCGCGTCCTGCATTGAAGAAGAATTGTGCTCTGGGCACGCGACAACCCCTTGTACCGCTTCAGGTTCGCCTTGCCCCATTCACCCTGTGCTGCTACCGGACGGCCGCAAACGGCGTTGGGAGCGTGCTTGCGCTTTCCGTCCCCGTCGCGATGCGTCCTCCAGACGTGCTCCGCGTGAAGTTCTGCCTGCGAGCGGATGTGGCTGGTGATGAAGCCGCTCCGTCGGTGCGGGTCCATGTCGTCGAAGGGGACGTTCCGGAGCTCGCCGTTCGACTGTCGCAAGTGCTCCTCCGCTGCGTCGACGAGGCCTCTCGCGCGGTCGTAGAGAATGCGATACGGGTGCGACTTCAGGAACTTCAGGGTCTGCTTCTTGGGGAAGTAGCGGTTGTCGAGCAGCTCGACGTCCTGGGTGAAAATGTTGCGGGCGCGATGGCACGAGGTAAGGCGTTGCAGGTGGATCGCGATAGGCTGGATGTGCAACTCTTTCTGGATCTGCGGGCGCGAGGCCGACTTGAAAGTCCCAGCGATGGCCCGCAAGCACAGGCACTGCAGGCTGTCTAGACGACAAACCAGTTCCTGGTTGACGTTGTGGCACTGAGAAGAGTCGTCGCCGGTGATGAACCAGACAGGGCAAGCGTTGGTGATGATGGGCCGTATACTGGTGATGTAGAGCTGCCTCATCTGCATGAGACCCGGTCCCCACGTTGACCTGGACATGCCTCGCATCCAGCCCAACTTGCCCTTCACCTTCTTCTCAATCTGTAGAGGGTGATGTTAGGATGGTTTGCTCAACCGAGATCTGACTGGGAACGGAAAAACTCATATGGTCGATGTGCCACTTCCAACTCAAGGCGTGGTCCAGCTTGACACCCAAGACGCGAAGTCCACCTTCATGAGACTCCCGAATCAAGTTGTCGAAAGTGAGGTTCGGGATGTCTGGGATTCCCTCGAAGGCGGTACCGTCTCTCGGTTTCCGGAAATGCATGATGCTGTACTTGGAACGGTCGAACAAAATGCCACGAGGGGTCGCCCAGTTGATCAGCTCTCCGTGCCATTTCTCCAGATGCCTCAGGTTATTCTCCCAGTCTCTCGAAGTGACCAAGAGGTAGGTGTCATCAACGTAAGACAGTGCCTGGATGATGTCCTGGTCCCCGTCCTGGCTGAGATACTTCTTCTTGAAGATCTCGAGAATGGGGCCCGTGAAGAAGGCGAAAAGAATGGGAGAGATGGGGCTCCCCTGAGGAATGCCGATACTGACCCAGAAGACGGTTGAGAGGGTCCCAGAAATGCTGATGTGGGTGCGCCGATCTGACAGGAAGGACCAAACAAATCGTATGGCCCAGAGCGGCAAACCTTTCTCGTACAAGATCTTGATCATCTCGCAGCGCTTGACGTGATCATACGCGCCCTTGATGTCGAGGCCCATGAGGGTGGTCCGCCATGTGATGTCCGAGGCTTTGGCGCACCAGCTGTTCAGGACTTCGTTGACGATCAGTTCGAGTGCCTTGGTACAGTTCCTTCCTGCAAACCCAAACTGGGTCGGAGGAGCTAGCCCGTAATCGACAGCTAGTGCCTGGAGTCGATCGGCCATCACACGCTCAAGGACCTTCCCAACGCCAGACAGGAGGGCGATGGGCCGGTAGCTCTTGGGCAAAGCGTAATTGTCTTTGCCCTCCTTCGGCAGAACGACTGTGTAAGACAACTTGAAACACTAGGGGTGGTAGCCCAGACGGACACAAGCGTTGAAAAGAACCAGGAGGTACGGCAGGAGAACGTCGCAGGCGATCTTGAGGGCTTCATTGGGAACACCGTCGGGCCCGGCAACCTTTCCCGAGGGAAGTCTCTTGATAACGCCTCTCAGGTTGTCTCGAGATATCTTGGGACAGGGCTCTCGTCCCAAGCGACGACGTGTCGCCTCCCGTGTCTTTCTCGTCAGGCCCGGGAGACCCATTCTGCCATCCTTGTCACACTTGGCCGTGACGTCAATCTTCTTGCGGAAAGAGCGAACGAGCTTTTTCACCCTGGAAGAGACGACAGGAGGAGGCGGATTCGGGCCCTCCGGCGGGTCGGGAGATGACTGGGCAGAGGCTGGTCTCGAAGCATCGTCATCACTGACGGAAGCGCTGGTGGTTTTGTTGCCGGAAGCACTTGACCTGACCGGGGTGGACGGCGAGCGAGAGCCGCGAGGGCGGCTGCCGTTCCGAGACCCGTCGCGTGATCCCGGGCGAGAGCCGTGACATGCGTGGGGGCGGTGACTGCCAACTGGATCAGAACATGAGCCAGCGGAGCTCGATGTGGGACGAGGGGCATGGTAGAAGCCATCTGAATGTCCGGCAGTGGAGGGCGAAGGAGTGTTTGTGGGTGCGGGGATCCGTGTAGTGGGGCTTGCTGACGAAGGACAGCCGGGGGTATCTGGGGCACACAACGAAGCGGAGGATGTGCCAGAGGCCGGCGAGACTATCGAAGAGCTCGTTGTTGCAGGTGTAGCGCTAGCAAGTCGGCGGGAAAGGCGGTCCGTCGGCGACGGAGGCCGCTGTTGCGCCGGCGGCTGGAGAGAGCTCAACATCGATGAGATCGATGGAGCAGATGTCGACGGAGCAACTGTCGACGGGGCGGGGCTCAACATCGACGAGATCGTTGGAGCAGATGTCGACGGAGCAGGGCTCAACATCGATGACATTGATGGATCAACTGTCGTTGGGGTAGGGCTCAACATCGATGAGATCGTTGGAGCAGATGTCGACGGAGCGACTGTCGATGGAGTAGGGTTCAACATCGATGAGATCGATGGGGCAACTGTCGATGGGGAAGGTCTCAACATCGACGAGATCGACGGAGCAGATGTCAACGGCATGGCTGACAATTGGGAAGAAGGCAATGGCTGGGCTTCGGGTGGTAGGGGCTGTCCGAGAGCCTCTTCCAGTGTTTGTTGGGCCGGCGGTACGTCGCTGGTGTCTGACCAGACGTGTTGGCGATAACACAAAGCATTCTGCGCGTCGGCCTCGCAGAACGTGCCGTCGGCCCTCTTCAGCCAAGGCATATGGGCGGTCCCCCTGATCCTGCCGATAGAGCGGGCGCGCTTGGCCAGGGAGTAGAGGCCTGACTGCGTGCGGGCCTGGCTGTCGTTCTTTTGGCGCTTCCTCACGGTTCTTGTGATCCGCAGCTGACGGTTGGTTTGCTTGACGGCCTCCATCCATCCAGACGCGGTGCTGTAGCTTATACGCCGATGAACCGTGCTGTAGCATTCTTGTTCTAATAAGTCGACTTTAATATAGTTGTGTATGTGTAAGCCTTTTGGTACTAATTCGAAAAGTAAAATATGAAAGACTGGTGTTACGGCCAGGCTATCTGACAGCGAGGGGTCTGCTAGCAGAAGCTGAGGGATGAAGCTGTAACAGTATCTAAGGTGCTGGAGTCGAGTAGATCCAGGGGTCTTAAGGAGGCACGGTGATCAGTCGTATCTCTAAGGTAAGGGTGCAGTGTAAGGTAAGCTTGAAAGTATCCGAGAGGATGTTTACGAAGTTGATCTCTAAAGAGCTATGGAAGTCTGATCTCGAGCGGGCTCGAGGTCATAATATATATACGTCCGTTCCCTCTGATTCTGAAAATCTGGGTGAGTGCTCACTTCCTTATTGTCACGTGACGTGTATCATAGTTCTTCCGTTCCGGGTGAGCCCCTTATGTTCCCGCGATCTGTATGTGAAGGTGACGTTCTTACCGCCTAGTATCTGTTACGACCCGTTGGTTAACAGACCTCTGACGACGACCCTGCAAGGGACTCAGCGGTTAAAAGGGCTGTTTTAGCCCATGTCAGCATATCACACCACGGAACGGAAGAACTAGGGTGCAAGTCACGTGCAGATAAGAAAGTGAGCACTGATAATTGTTGTTGTTGTTGTTATATTTAACGCTATGTGGGGTGTATTTACATCCGGACCTCCCGCGGGGTATATAGCGTACGGGGGCCTGGCCGAGGCCAGGACCCGTAACTCGA
>WIGO01000370.1:0-22226 GCA_014235945.1 Colletotrichum plurivorum
GACATGAACGTTGAGATACGCATCGGGTCACGCTCGTCGAGAAGAATATCGTCATGGTTGAAGTAGGCCGGGTCGGTATACTTTTGCATCGCAGGCAGGATGTGAAGTTCGCCCGGCGGCGAGAGCACAAATGACGGTTGTGCCATGGTGATGAACTTGATTATCTGAGTTAGTCTGTCGGGGTGTTTTGGTAGCAATCGCTGCGCAACTTTGGCAACGGTGAATTTCGTTTGCGATGAAGAGGAAGGTGGGAGTTGGAGGGTAACGGGGCAAAACAGTGAAAAGGGTGGAGTTGTGTGAAATGGAGTATCGCGGCTACGCAGAGGTCTCTTCCGACGGCACCAGGTGCGGAGGGATTCTCGTCCGCAATAATAGTCGTGATAGCGTGATAGACGCACTCGCGCTCGGGCTGCTGAGGCCGGAGGGAGGTTTGAGGTTCTCGTGGACTTTCTTGAAGCGGTCGACGTTACTGCTCGTTAGCAGCTGCGCGGGTTTTCAGGCCGGCGAGCTCTCTTCGTGACATTACCTTGCTAATCTGTGGCGACTCGTGAGAAGTCAACCACTGATCAGTGTTGGCTGCACGGTCGTTGAACCAAGTAGTGCACTATATCATCACTTGTGTTGATGATCTTCGTGGTGCAGTTGTTGTTGATTGATTGGTAAAGTAAGTAGGCAATATGGGCGAAGTAGGTAGATGGTATGGGTGGTGGCTTATTCTGCCAGGCGGTGAGTCACGTGACCCATCTCCTTCCACCACAGCCACCCACTATCGCAACACCACCCTCGCCTTCCACCTCAAATTAAACCTCGGCCTCGCCCTCAAATCCCCTACCAAACCCTTGGCAAGGAGTTTACCCAGCATCGAACATCGAACGCCGAAGAGACGCCATCCTCGCTACACTATAACTATGTCACCCTCACATCGGACAGGAAAGGAGGCGGATAGTGCGGCGTTCTTGCGAGTCCTGAGATCCTACCGGGCTGCCCGTCTGCGGGCTGATCTTCAGGGCCGCCAGCCTCTTGGTGAACAGTGAGCGCAGCGGCTCTTATGTTCACCACAACCAGTGGATCACGCTGAGTTGCTCCCGTTTCTTGTAACGAACTGGGCCTTGGGCTGCAAGGCAGTCGATTAGAACAAAGTATCTAAAGCTTGAAGAAAGAAAGAAAGTTCTCCTCTAGTTACAAACAAACAGTCGCAGCCCTTAAGTAACCAAACGCGCGTACTTCTAGAAGCGACGAGAACCAGCGCATTGTGGGGTTCGACCCGAGCCCGGTGGGTCTACAGAATGTGAACGTGATAAGACAACAGCTAACAGGCCTGACCAACGATCTAGGGACCTCAGATCGTTACATTTCTGTTGTTTGCCCGGTCTTTCGGTATCTTTATCGTGTTGGCACCGTCGAAAGGGCAACCCCGAGGAGTCCTTACTCGTCTTGTCGATATGCTCGGGGTCACAGAACGTGCGAAAAGGCGGCCATCCTTGCACAACATGCAGCTGTACTCAACTTGGATGCAACAGATCAACCGATACAACGACTTGGAAGGCCAGAACCACAGTCACAGTCAATTGGACTCGGACCCATGGATGTTATAGACGACCTGAAGGTGACCCTGGTATCAAATCCCTAGCGGCAGCCGAGACAGCAAGCGGTGGGTATGTCTCGTTGAGACCTCAGCTTCTGTTAACACAAATCTCACTGTCAGAAGGCTGGCCGTAACATCGAATGAAACCGTGGTGCCCCACAACATCCACGTTTCTACCTTTATGCCACCCGCAAGGGCGAGCAGGATCGGCGGTCATTATGCAGCTAGAGGTGACCAAGGAACTAAAAAAGACTGCGAAGCAGCCTG
This sequence comes from Colletotrichum plurivorum, assembly GCA_014235945.1. Lineage (NCBI taxonomy): Eukaryota > Fungi > Ascomycota > Sordariomycetes > Glomerellales > Glomerellaceae > Colletotrichum > Colletotrichum plurivorum. The sequence continues at coordinate 1,853 of WIGO01000370.1, forward strand.
GAGAGCAGTCAACGACGAGGCTCACTGCAGAAAGGCAGCAAAATCTCCGGTAACCGGACCTGATGGCTGACGTCGTCCGCATGGTCAGGGGGCGAAAGGAAGACTAAAAGAGTTCTGAAGTGTAAATGTTGGAACAACCCGTCGGAAACCCAGGGAGTAAGTGGCGCAGAAGTGGTTTCAGTCACTTCCAGCCCCAACAAGGATTCCTGAGGAATCCCCGGCTATTCCTAGCCAATAGTGTCACGGTCTAAGGACCGGTTTTCGGCCTTCGGCAAGACCCTCAGCCGCGATCCACGAGACCCACTAGATCCACTGGCGCATCCGCGAGAAGGTTCCAGGAACATCGACAAGGCTAATAACAAAGTTATAAGTGAGCCCAGGAGATACGGAAGATATAGCTCTTTCTCCTGTTTCTTCAAGAAGATTTATTGTACTCGTAGTAGTAGGCTAGACCAATGGCATCGACCTTGTCCTAGACCCTTACAAATAGCATTACAGGGGGTTTCGCCGTACTTTCATGGCGAAATCCAAGGCAGTTCATGTACCACGAACTTCCTTCTTTCTTACTCCTTAAGCAACTAGAACCAATATACAGAGAACTACTGCTTCACCCCTTTTTGACCCGATCGGGTATCCTGTTCTACCAAAAGTAAACGAGCCGGGAAAAGTCGATGATATGGCTGCGGTCAACATGGCCGGAGACGAGCCGGGAGTCTGGTACGAGATGGGAACGGACAGGTAGTCAGCCCCTCGCAGCTGATTGTATTATCTCCAGCCGTGATATTGGTTTTTCCATGTGTCAGAAGCTCATCGACGTCAACGACAAAAGGAATATCGAGATCGCGCATGCTAGGGCCAGGAGGGTACATTTAGATGTAATTGGAGGATGTAATTGGAGGATGTAATCGGAGAATAGTGCCCGGTCTAGTATTAATCGAGCTGGCAAGATTGACGGCACAGACTGTTCCACAATTTCTAGCCAACGGCACGGGGGCTTGCTAGCTGAGAGATACTGAGCAAAACATGAATCATGGAATGTATAGATTTGGATGCAGTTGGATAGCGGCCGGGCGGATTCGGTCATCGGCTTGGTCATCGTGGAGGCCGGCAGCTGTGACCACAGCAAAGCGAGGGACTGGGGCACTAAAAGCGAGACCATAGCACCGAGGAGAAGGAGAATATACCCCAAAGACTAATAATGAGTCGTGGGAATTTTCGTAGGCAAAGCGTTTGGACATGGGCCAGGAAGTTGACGAGAGTTGTCCTTTCCCTTCGATGTAGTACACGCAGATGCGCCGCATGGTTCCTCAAAAGCCAGAGCATAACGGCTCGCAGACGCTGCTTCTTAGATGTCAGCAAAGCGAGAAGGGTGGTAACATCAGTTGTCGGGAGCTCGCGACATGATACCTGATGGTTTCAAAGCCTTTGTCGGCTGAGAGGTCTACGACCCTCCTTGATACATAGGCTCAAGTCCAGAGGTTGGTTGGTTCTCTTGCTTGACACGGAAGAAGTTGTGTTCCCTCTCCCTCTCAAGCCTCCTGCTCCCCACGGCTCCGGCACTTGCATTCCTCGCAGTGCAGCGTGGAGTCCGCATCGGAAGCATTCCGAATGCCCATATCATTGCTCCGGAGATCCGATAGCTTTAGCCCGTCTCTTTGGATCCAACTGTCTCCGGGAACGCTTTGAAATCTGGCCGCAGGAATAACTTTCGAAGCATGATTCGACCAATACAAAACTTTCCAGATGTGGTTCCACCGCTATGGCTACGGTCGCGACAGCGACGGTGATGCGTGAGGCAATGTACTCACCTGCTGGTACTCCCATATGCCGCTCGATCAGCGCAGATACGAAGGGATTAGCTTTGATAAAGACAATTGTACGGGGTTTCGGGAAGCCAGTGTCAGAGACAAAGCCTAGAGGCCTCTCACAGATTAGTTAAATATTCATCGCCTGGGGGAATTCTGGGTTCATTGTAGTTGACGCGGCACTTGCTCTCATTGTAAACCAGCCGGGGAGACCGGAGGAACGTAGACGACCGACGAGGGCAACTTTCTTACCGGGCCATTTTGGTAGCGTTGATCATGGCCATACTGCCCCTGCTATCGGTACGAAAGAGCTGAACTGCCGTGTTGCTGCGAGGTTGGGCGTTTGGGTTGAAAGAAGAGAAGAGAAGCGGGCAACCGGCAGCAAAGTGCATGTGGTACTACGAAGTGCCGCTTCATTTGCCTGGGTTATTATCCAGTCCGTTACATTAGGTCTCTCGTCCGTCGTCCTCCAACACGTTATCCTTGCCATTCTGCCATCTCGCTCTCTTGACCCTTCGCCTATTAGCTTCTCATTGTCACGGGCTACGCCCCACTTCGAGGCTATGCCTTCGTTTATGGAAGATTCCACAACATCCGAGAAGGGGAGCCTCATCTTACTCGCAGAACTCCACCTGTTCAACGGAATACTCTAGAAGATCTGCCATAGCCTATAAGTCTATGGACAGATCCTGCTTTCTTTAGTTTAGTTTAGTCTTCCTTCTTCAGCTTTGCAACTTAACAAATAAAGCCTAGTATAGCTGTGAATAACTCTAGCTAGAGCCTGTGTCACTCATGCTTATTCTGTAATCTTTCTTTCTCGCACTAGTCAACCTGTTATCCCCTTATCATCTTGCCATCTTGCCATCTTGGCTACTCGTCTCCTCGTCCTCATGTGCTTCGCTCTTGGCACCCTCGTTATCTCGTCACAGCTGGGATGGTAACGACGAAGAAGATAGAAACGAGAACAATAACGACGACGACGACGACGACAACAATACAGTGACGGCAACTAGGTACAACGACCATTGACTAACAGCAGCATGATCCACGGAACTTCGAGACCTGGACGTTGTAGCCTTGAATGCGGCCCGCCACTGTATCCCCGGATGCTGTGAGCATTCCAGGGAGTCAAAGAAGCCGCTGATTCATGTGATCTACGGCATCTTGTCGATCAAGTACCTAGAGAACGACGACGTGCTGCTGGAGCATGACAGGCTGCATGAGAAGTTGGACTTCGACGGGATACTCGCGGTGCACGAAGAGGTGAAGGTCGAGTATTCTACTCGACGGCAGCACGAGGACCTTTGGGATTGCGAGGTAGACTGCGAGTACTATTTAGGCTGTTTTCAAGGGCGTATCGTGCTGGGACTGTCAGATAGCGATCGCGGCGTCGCGCTTTCTGGAGTGGCTGGTTCCCTTCGGTCGAATACTCCTGTTCCTGCATTGGCAATTGGCCATTGTCAGGGGCCGAAAGTGTCACTGGCAACAGTGGAGGGAATGAAATTGCAATTCTGCTTCATTGTGATGGCGTCGTGCTGTCGCGCGCCTTGCTGTGCAGGGTCACCGACATTCGACCGATAAATGCTGCGATGTATCGCTCTGAGCAAGGTATAGCTTCTAAGCACCATATTTGCCATGATAATTCCGTACAAAGCCGTCCCGATAGTACAGATCCAGCAAAGGTCTCCCCATGCCATACACGCGGGGGTGATACAGGTCAATTCCGAAGGCCGACGCGATTGCCTCCGCCTTTTTGATCATCGCCCTCCCCTTGGGTATATCCAGTCTCAAAAACATCGGTATAGCTTCGTTTACATCCACCGACAGCTTTCTGGCCAGCCTTTCCGTACCAAAAACTGGCACTTAATCTATCAACTCTTGAAGCACGCCTTGATATCCCGTGGATTCTGCCATGTACTCCGCCGTTTCGAGCGGCATACGACGTGTATGGTAGTAATACAGCATCAATACCACGTCATTATGGCAACGTTCGTAGCAGGACTTTGTGAGGGATGGAAGAAACCCTATGCATTCCGCAATCGATCGAAGCAGAGTATGTTGCGGCTTGCCTTCAGTACAGCATTCGGCGAAGCCGCTGACCACTGCACAGAGCTCGTTCGAGACGCACCATAGGTGAGGCCATTCATTCTTGGCATCCTCCCGATATCCAAACTGAAAATGTATGGGCGGTTTCTCCATACCGTAATCTGTCAAAAGCATATGTCGAAAGATCACGTCGGCCAGCCCTCGGAAATGCTTTTTAAATTCCATAATTGGGTTGACGCGCTTGGCCAAGGCGTCAAACATTGCACCCGCGCCTTCCCGGAGTCCATGCCGTTCTTCATCGCCGTCGTGAACGCTCCCGGGTCTTTCCCGAGCTTCTATGTCGTAGACAATAATCGAAACAGCGCAGAGGACTGGCTTGTGGGGAACAAACAGACTTGCAGGGTCTAGGAGAGAATCCTCTGAAAGGTCAACTTTGAAAAGCATCTTCCGTGTCTTCTTTTCGCCGTCAAGTATGGTTTCGAACGGGCCTCCGACAAAAAAGCCTTGTTGAACCCGCCGCAGAGCTCTGTTCCAGGCTTCGCTGGAAGGCTTCTGAATTTTGATGGAAAACTCGGGTCTCTCGGGTCGGATCCTGTTGGAACAATGCATCCAACCGGAGGCCTCGGAAGCCGGCGAATCGATTGTTCCGCGACCCGCCCTTTGGGCCAATAGGGTCGCGTGGATTCGTCGGTGTTGGCGGCCGGCCAACACCTTCAAATCGGCTCTTACAGCCACTACTTTCGTTAATACATCATCATCGTACCCACAACCACACAGGCAATAGGATCTTCGTGATTACTACGTTGCCACGTGGCAGGGTGCAGGCGACCAATAAACCAACAGATCCCTTGCGAGGACTGCAGGAACTGTTGTCGGAAAGTCCAATCGGGCAGACACAGTTGACTCAATCTCGCCAGGTATAGCTCGTCGCTGGTGTACAGTTCGCCTAGGAGCGGCAGAGTCTTCTTCGGGGCTTCGATATCTGAGCTTGTTCTCGGGTTGCTGGATCGTCTTGGTACTCGGGATCGGATGCCATCATTTATGTCGACGTTGGCTTTGCTTTCGAAGCTCGTGGTACTCGATACGTCGGCAGGCAAAAGCAAAGAGGACCACTCCAAGGCATCTTCGTAGATATCGGGGGCGCTTGTCCGAGGGCCAGCCGGGAGGAGGGGCATCGACTCTGTGCCATCTTCAGTCGCCCTCCCGCTTTCTATTGACCAACATGGGGGCAGCTGAAGTCGTAGGAGGAGGCAATTGCGTGGTGTCTCCAGTTGAGGCATTGGGAATGAACGCGTTGGCGAATCGAAATTCTTTTGTTAAGAACCTTTGCCGCAGCCGACATCGGCAAATGTTCTTAAACTTTATGTATGTCGACGCCCTCGTACGTAAAGGAGTAACAGATGCGTAAGCGGGCGTAAACCTACCGCGATCCATGCTTTTCGGGCGACCCACTACTTTTCGAACCAATTAGATCACACGCCAGCCGGAGCCCACACTGTCCGGAGTCCACGTCGGCCGGAGCCATCGCCGTAGCCCTCGCCGGAGTTGGAGCGCTGCTTGGAGCCCATACCGGCTGATTAGTTCGAAAGGTGGGGGGTCGCCCGGATAGCAAAACTCATCATGTATGACCACGTGTGGAGATTACTCACCTGCATAAAACAGTTGGACAAATACTAGACTGCGATGCTGCGATGCTCTGGGATTGTCACAGCCAGCCAGGGCAGCCGCACATAATGCACCTACGGTCCCGTGGCCGGGATGTCGTTGCCGAACAAGAGACAGGTGACGTCGTTGTCGTGTGTCCTGAAGGTCTTCATGTGGTATTGGCCGTGCTTCCAGTTACAGCCGACCATAACGCGATCTCGGGAGACTGTCTTCCACGGCCGGACAAGTCAAATTCGAGTTCCCCTTTCGCTGCCATTGTGAGACGATGGCCGTACTGAATTACCGGCAGCTTTTTGCTTGTCTGGAAAGCAACCGAAGCAAGGCAGAGCTGAGCAACAAATACGACGTGATACCGCAGAAAGCTTGCTATGTTGGGATATCTGTGTGAATTGATTACGTAGAAATCATACCTGGACCAAGCCTGCCCTCCATGTGGTGTAGACGCGCAAAACATCCCCGAAAACCGGAGGCCAAGAGAACTAAACTATGCGTCGGCCAAAGATGTATAAAGCTCAACTTGGAAACGGCCTGAACGTCCGTCGATGGCACCGAAACCCTTGATACACTCGTGATCACGAGTCTTGAGGCGCATTTGACGCCCGCCTTCACTCTTACTCGTCATACTCCTCGTCCACTCTGTCATCATCTGCGTCGTTCTGTTCCCAACCGTTCGTCTCGCGAAGCCTTTTCCTCAGTTCGTCCTTTTCATCCTCGATGAAGTCGATTATTGCACCGATGCGTTCGGTATTTTCTTGCTGGCGATCTCGCAGCTCAGCCAACTCGCCCTTCCACTGGAGAAGCCATTCGATTGATTGTTGGCTCACGTGAGCACATTGCCTGAGCGCACTGAGCGCGCTCTCGGACTGGAACATTTCTTGGTCCAGCTCATGCATTTGATATCCGTGGTTGGAGATGGCATCAGACCTCAACACGAGTCCCTGTTGCTCTCCATGGCTGACTGTGTTGCACGTCGCGAGGTCGTTGAGAAGGGCTGAAATGTCGTCAAGGTCGGCGATGCCCTGTTTGATTGTGGCCCTTCGCATCTTCATTTGCGAGGCAACGATATTGCGCAGGGACTTCTGGTATGCGTCGTGCTCGGCCTCCCACCGTCGGAAGGATGTTACGTCGAAGGTTTTTGGGACTAATGGTTGGACCGGGAGGGCGCTTGCGGTCTCGTCGCTCGGAATAGGAACGAGAGCCTCATCCTTCTTGGTGGTCATGAGGACAAGGAAGATCCTTCGCCACATGGTGTAGTTGGAGTGCTCATTCGGCACTCGCCCAGCCATAAGACGCAACGCGTTATGAACGACGATGATGCCACTGTCGCGGACGTCTGCATGAGGTAGATCGTGATTGTGTGTGATGTCGCCTTCGATGCCGAGTTGGCCCTTCAAGGATTGCAGCTGTTCGACCAAATCTGCGACATGTCCTGCTCGCGGGAAAGAGTTGTAGACTTCGATGCCGTTGCGACGGCCGTCACCCATCGACGCTACAGCAAACACCTAGTGAGACTGGAGTCGGATGGGAATCAGGATCCGAGCTCGAACAAAACCCTGAAGGTCCTCAACGAGCTTCTCTGGGAGCTTCTGGTTCCCTCGAAGCAGATCCGGATCAAGGACTCGAAAAGAAAGTGGGCGGAGCGCAGCTGCGGATTGCATCAAGTAAAGAACGAGGGATCCATCGAGGTGTTGGCCGGGCCTGAGACAATCCGGGTCCAGGTCTTGAATGTCACCGTCATCGTCTTCGCGCTGGTCTTCCTCGTCTTCGTGATCAGAGGGCAGATAGGATGGGCGCGGCCGCTTGCGCCCGTTCCTCGCGGTCGATGTCGATGCGCTGGAGACGAAGGATGGCGTTGCTCGTGATGTGCGTGGAGTGGAAGGTCCAGACTTTGCAGTCGTGTTAGGATTGGGCATTGTTTCGGCCTGTTGAACAATACGTCAGCTGGGCCCTTTTGGATCTCTTCAACAACGTTGACAACCATGGAGGTGCTGGCGCCATCGGCGAAAGCCAGAATGGAGTGCCAATCGGACGCCTGAGGGCGAAAGCTACAGCTGGACGTGCATGAAACCAGGCAGAAGGCGACAAGAAGCAGACGTTACTTACAGGTGCGTCGACGGAGATGTTGATTAAGAGGGCCTCCAGGGCAGGCCTGGTGTACTTGGTCTTGTGCAGTCGACCGTTGGCGGAGCACTCGGCGTGAATGTCTTTTCCGGCGCCCTGAAGTGCCGAGACGATCTTCCGGAGAATGAGTAATGATTCGTACGTGATGTCGTCGATGCGGTGGCCAGCAAGCCAATCTCGGGAGCCGAAAAGCTGGTCAAGAAACTCGTGATGCTTTTTGGTGGCGCTCTTCCTGCTAGCCGCGTTGGCGATCCGACGTGGGTTGTCAGTGTAGCTTATGGGAGAGCTCATGACCGGCTCATTCGCGTTGACCCTGGCGATATCGGGTCCAAGATGGTAGAATGACGTAATGGAGGAGCGTCGATGCCAAAGGAAGTAAAGAAAGGTGACGGGGTAGGTGCAAAAGCGGACGGAAGAGCTAAAGCGCAAAATTTGGGAAGCGAAGAAACGAAGATGGGAAAGGTTGCAATGGCTGAGTTGTAAGAGAAAAGAAAATGTTGCAGGAAGCTTGACTAGAGTCGAGGCCGACCTAGCTTGGAGACGCTAAGGAACGGAGCGATGCGGGGACGTGGGGTAGGTAGTAGGTACCTGAGTACCTAGGCAAGCAGCTCCTGGAGTGCTTTGAAAAGGCAGCCTGGTTTGAGGAACAATTGGCAGCCTGGATACTGTGACTCTTTCCGTCCTTGGGGTGACTTGTAGGCCAGCAGCACCTGGTCTTGCTGTGTTCTTGCAGGCTGCCAGATGGAAATGTACTGGAACCTTCGAGATGCGGAGCTGCAGGATGGGAAGCTGCGAGGTAATTACCTAGGTGCTGCAGGTACTGTAAGCTGCAAAAGAGGCAGGTACTGTAGCTTACAAGACAGGTAGGTGCTTGACAGATTCCAGGTCACAGGACAGGTAGGAAGGTCACAGCCTGTAATATTCGCACGATATCAGGAATACCTGGGCACTCGCCTTGGTGGTAGGTATACACCTCTACAAGCATTCCAGGTTGCCGCATTACCACATGGTAGTGGGGCTTATCTAATCCTAAGGGGAGCCTGTGTGACAGCGGGGATTGGAGTCGCGCTGCTTTCCCTGTGTGGGCGAAGGTCGCTATAACCTTCGTTTTCGCGTGCGCAACCGCATCAGAAAAGGTAGCAGAGACAACGCGACAGCCGCAAGGGAGACCGCGTCCACCCTACCTACCTAACTGCCACTTGAGTGCACCTACGCTAAGACTTTCCGTTAGGGAGCAGGTCAGACCTTTGGCCCCGAAAGGTCTGACCTGCTCCCTGTAACTTTAGCATACCAAGACTTTCTACGGGGACCAGGTCAGACCTTTTAGGGCCAAAAGTCTGACCTGCTCCCTATAACTTCAGCACCCAGCTAGGTAGGCGAAGGACCGAAGGTAGCAGAGATCGCCAGACTTGTGTGTGAGGGGGAAAAAAAAACAGAGAGCGCACTGGCCACTAGGTACTTGACTTTTTGCGAGCACCCCTACGCCGGGCAAAGTACCGGAACCTTGGGAGATCCCTACCGTGGACCCAATGAACGGATCGCATCACGCACGCAGATGAAGCCCCATGATAGTTCAGAAGTCACGCAGGATCAAATCATCGTTTGTAAAGACAGACGGGATCATGGAGGTGATGCACTGTCCGTGGGACAAACCCGCCACGAAAGCCGGTCTCCGCTGGCTGCCGGCGTTCTCCCCAGGTGAAGCCCGTCGAACCTAACGACGGGCACCTCCCAGGGTGGCCACTATTTGCGCGGCATCAATTCTCGACTTGGCCTCGGGATGCAGCATCTTCCGAACAAAACCTTCGACCGTATCCGACGAGGTCAGGCTCTCCTTTGCCTGGTTGACCACGTCCAGCCATTGCATCATCTTCTGACGAGCGTCGCTGCTTGCCGTTATTATATCTCGGATAAGCCAGCCTCTCATGATCTTCTCCGGCTTTCTCAACTTGCCACAGACGTAAAGCATTGTCACCCCCATCGCCCAGACGTCCGCCGGCGAACCTCTGCTTCGCCTGGTGATGAGATCGGGTGCGATGTACCATGGCGTGCCTGCGAGCGTCGGTGGCGCGTCCGAGGTCGTGGCCAGCCCAAAGTCTAGGAGAACGGCGCCGCGCTCTGGAGAATAGGCAATGTTCGCGGGCTTGATGTCGTTGTGAACGATGCTGCAGGAGTCGAGATATGCCAGCGCGGACGCCACGTCACCGAGAATCGCACGCGCATCTTTGGGTGCGAAGGGCGACTCGTCACCACGGCTGAGCGAGGCAGGTAGAGGCTCGACGTACATGGCGAACAGGCGCCCATCGAATGCTTTGAGCGAGATGATGTTCTCCTGCGATCCGTTAGAATTGTCTCAGGGGTGTGTGATGATTGTTGGTAGCCGGTACATGATGCAACTTCTCCAGCATTCTCTTCTCCTGCTGCCAGACCATCGCACATTTGACCAGGTCGACTGCCGACTTGGCGGTATACCTGATGACCTTTGCGACGACGTCCCCAGCCAACCTCGAGTGCTGTCCGGTGAAGAGGCTTGCAGACGGAGTTTCGGCAATCTTCTTGAGGCGGTGCAGTTCGTACGTGGCCGAGGTTCCGCATGCCGCTGGGGCGTCGATGAGCATGGCAGCCGAGAGGTCGGTGTCGCCGTCGGCGTGACCTTCGCGTCGGCCCCGGACGACAGCCACCTCTCCGTCAACGAGATCCAAGAGAGACGTGCCCTCAGTCCGAACGATGTGCCTGTCACTGGTGCGTGTAATCGGGCCCACGTCGGCCTCGGCATCAGCTCCTGCTGCGTCGTCCAGTCTGGTGGAACCGCGAGCCGCAAGCAGTACCTCCGTGAGATCGCCGTCTCTTCTTCGTTTCTTCAGCTGCACATTTTGGTCGTCAGCGGCGGAACGCTTCCTGGAGCTTGCCAAAGGCGCCAGGGCTTCGCGTATGGTGAAGGTGAATTGCCTGCGGAGGATGAGAAAATCCACGAGGGCTTGCTCAGCAGGGTCTCCACCATGGGCAACGGATATCCTCCAAGTCCCAGGCTGTACCACCAGAGCCTGATTCACAGGCAAAGGGGTCCGGTTATGGTTTGGGCAGATGCCTGTCAGGAAAACGCCAGCCTTGGACTTGTTCACAATCACGCAGTCGTCACTGGCCGGATCGTAGTATATGTGACACGTGAGCGGTGGTAGCTGGTCGGGGTGGTCGTGGAAGGGAATGGAGAAGGTAAAGCAGACATCTTGTGTGCGCTGCACGACACCGACCAGGTCCCGTCGGCCGACGATCGTGTGGGGGAGGGAGATCGCCGCTGGGTCCCGGTCCGTGGGCTGTAGTTGATGGTAGTGGGCGAGGATGAGACGAGCATCCGGGGGCGAGGCTAGAGATGCCTTTCTTAATGCTCCGCTGAGTTCCGCCACGGAGGCGGGCGGTGTGGTCCGGTCCATGGATCGCGGGACGAACCCGGAAATCACCGGCCTGGGGATCCCAGCATCGTCTGTGTGCAATATGTCGGTGTCGGCGTCGGCGTCGGCAGCGGCAGCAGCTCGTTCGAGGCGACGCTGAAGTTCCGGGGTATCGCTGAATGGCTGCGTGGATGCATCGCTTGGAAGAGACATGTTTTGGAAAAGACTTTGCGCACACATTCATCAGGAAAGAGGGGTATGTTGGCTGCCCTCAGGTGGCTCCAGGCCCCATGGGCGTCGCCAAATTCCGGGCCACGGCATTGCAGCTGAATCGATCCACCCAAAATGAGTCCGTGCGTGGCAGTGGACCAAGCTCGGGTATCTGTGGAGTAATGGGTCCGGTATTTTCTCGGCTAACTTCATGGTTGAGCTCGAAACAACATTGTTCCGGTAACTCAGGCGCTCGGGCCATCTCGTTCCACGAATGTGCTCGGACACACGAGGCTGACAAAGCACCTCTCAGCGAATGATGCCACGCGAAATCTAGCCGGCAACATCCGCGTTCCATCGCAACAACATTCGTTTACTCTGCCAGGCAGCATCTATTATCCACGTCGAGCCATCGAACCTTGCCTTGCCGCGCCCCCAGGGCAAACAATAGTCAAGTACAGAGTTCCATTCCACACACATCGATCACTTCCGACAACCTCCAAGCACCCGACTGCTCGATCCTCCACCTGTTTCCCCGCTCGCGACCCGAGCCGATCGCACGCAGGCACGATGACCCCCTTCGAACCCCCAAACATAAGATATGTGAAGAACAAGGCATGGGCCAAAGTCGCCAAGGCGGACTTTTATGACCCAGATGTCCTCTGGACGGACTACTGGAACCGATTCAACACCATGGCCCTCCCGATCCAGGACGAGGACGCCTTCTTTGCCGACGCCATGGCCGCAGCCCGAACTGCCCAGAACCGCGAGCACCTGGAGGAGATTCTCGAGCAGAAATCCCGCAACCGACGTGTCGAACTCATGGACATCGTCTCCAGCATCGCCATCGCCGCTATCACCCTGCGCACACCATTCCCCACACCAGCCGCCCGCTCCGCGGCCCTGAAGGTCGGCCAGACCGGCAGCTTGGACAGCTTCATACAGCTTGCGTGCGGTGTCGCGTTCTCCTGGAATGATGCGCGTCGAGATCTTCGTGCTCAGCCTCAAGAGAGCTGCAGGAGAGGTGATGGTGAAGCACGCGCCCGAACCCGAGACAGCGACCGCCACAAAACCCACGAAGCTACCCAAGGCGATGCTCGACACGATACCCACGAACATACTGTCGAAGATACCCACAAAGATGCACAGAACGACGCTCTTGAAGACCACCTAGAAGATACCCAAGACGACAACCACTCCATGGGCGACCCGTGGGAGCTCGAGAATACTTTCCCCCGCGACCTGTACGACGTATACGAAGACAGGGTCACGCAGGAGGATAGCGAAGAAGATAGCGAAGGTTGCCGAGATGGCGATCTCCGACGACTAGATGAGACTACAGACAGAGAGCCAAGCGAATCGCCTGTCAGAGCACCAAGCTCGAACGCCAACAACACGGTGTCAACAACACACACCACCGGCTGGGGTCACGACGCAGATGCACCTTGTGCTGGGAGGTCGGTGGAGTCGTCCCCATCCTGTCCAACTACAGCGCCCCCCAAGGGCGATCAAGATGCCCAGTTCCCAAGCTCGCCATTATCGAACGAGCTTTCAACCACCGGCTCCAGCTCAGCATCGTCGCAGGCGCCGTCTCCTATCACTCCCCGCACATCGTCTGGTTTCGTCCCCGCCCAGATAGCACACGAGTCCCCGATGCTACTACGAGCCGAGTCACCAAAAACGACAACAGACTTCCCGCCCCATGCCGAGCTCGCCAACAAGACGCCACATCCTGCCACGAGAAGCAAGAGGTCCTTGTCGCTGGACGATGCAAGCCACGTTGACGACGACCACCCCCGGAAGCGCAGGGCTGCTGGATGAAGTTGGTGGCATGTTCAGGTTGCGAAGCCAAAGCTCGGGCGGCTGTACCAATACCGACTGGATACGGTGGTCACTCCGCTCGGTTGATAATCTGGGTCGGCTGGAACACACGAGTGCGGAGGATAGTGCCTGCGGACTCGGTCAGCCACATCTGCTGCAAGGGCTCTTCGTATCAAGGACGGGCGAACTTCGCAGGAACAAGTCTACACAGATTGGTTCATGGGAACTTGGGGTCCTCCTCGTCGGAGCCGCTGGAAGGATCGTCAAACCCATGGAAGAAGTACCGCTCCGGCAAGGTCCGTCAGCATTCCCGCCCGGGTGATGAACGGATCTATATCCAAGAGAGGCTCAACTCGTGGAGGTCTTGCCAAGATAGCCTCAAGCCACGCCAGGTCTCAATAATAGCTGGCGCATCGTCGTGCCCGGTCGTCCAGGAGTGGACGGAGGGCCGAAAGACAGCACACACAGATGCCCCAGGTCCGAGTAAAGTAGGATCTACGTAGCTCGGTCCCTGAAGCTCAATCGAAGCTCAGACCAGCATCATCACCTCTGTCACCATGAGGAGCAACCTTGCTGTGTATGTGTCCTGCGCAATATGCTCTTGTCCCGAATGTCCGTGCCTGGTATCGCTTGCGTGTTGTTCGTCCATGTTCGTCACCGGCGTCAACGCTGCCTATGGGAGAAGGCTGTTGCAGGCACTGCAAACGGTATCGGAGAGCCACCTAAACGTAATGGGCGGCCATCCCATCCTTACTGCAGCACACCTCGAGTTTTCGCTACAGACATGGCTTTCATGATTTGGTTTCTTGATCGAAGTACGCGGTCGTTAGACCATCAAGAGGCAAGTTACAGATACCTCCATCGTCCCGCAATGCCTCCGCCATCAATGCAAGTCATCTCATCATCATTCCATGCATCCCATCCTGTCCCAACGTCCAAGCGAACGCCCCGAAAATCACCTGCCACGTTCCTCAACCTCTTCTAGTCGGACATGCAGGGTCTCGACTTTGCGGCAGCTAAACCCCCTGATTCCATGCACCACTTGAGCTGCACCTGCAGCAGAGGACCTGTGATGCCTTGTCAGACGTGGCTTTATCGGCCTCGTCGGTAAGCAGGTTTACCTCGCCCATATGGTGGAATACCCCGAGCAGCTGGCAGGGCGTCGTCTCGCTGGTCACGAGTGGGTGCCCAGCTACCCATGGCATCTTGCGGAGGCGGTGTAAATAGATGCATATTCCAATCTCGAATCATCTCAAGTCAGGCTTGTCACCAGCGGGCATAATCAGAGTGTCCCAGGGCTTCAGAACCACCAAGACGGTTCCCGTCGACGCCATCCGTCGACGCCATCCAGCCAGCCAATGCTCCAGACTCGCTACCATTGCCTCTCAAATCCTGGAAGAACTAGAAAGATGATCAAGATGTTGCGACCAGATACATTGGAAACACAGGTTCTGTCTGGGCTGTCAACGTGAAAATCGGTCGTGGCGTCACGCTCCCCGGAAAGGGAGAAGACGACTAACGAGGCGAGGCCGACGAGCCTTGTTTCCGTCTTTCAGGTGCTCTCTCCTGTTCCTGGGATCAGCCTCCGCCGCCTCGAGTCTGGTGTTGACGGCAAGCAAGACGTCAAACTGTAGGGCGGATAGCAACTCGGGTTCGAAGAACAGGGACTTGAAGTTCGACAAGTTGACGGACGGCTAGAGGCTGACCAAGCCGGTGCTGTGAAATAGGCGGGTCGCCACGCCCTGGACTGTCATCTTATCTGTCTAGTTGTCCATGGCCTCCATGTCTTGAATGTCAATCTCCTGGATCTCGGCCTGATACATCCGGAAGGTCTAGGTGGTCGACGCCGCAGCGACACGATTACCACTTCCCAGAACAATGAGTGAACGTACAGTCCTCATCTTTTACCAACAGAAACATGCCCTGGTCGGTCGTGTAGAGTATGTTGACGCCATCATCGTCTGGGTAGGTATCGATGCGAGCGAAAGTCAGACTTGGGGCATTGGTCGGGGAAAACTGTGCGAGAATGGGCTTGCCTCGTTCCATTCTCCTTTGCTACCGGCCGCCGCATGTCGTGGCGCAGAGCGCAGATGTCGGCCTCGTGTCTTCGTTGGTATCGTGCGAGAGCCGCCACACTGGGGCGAGGATCAGTTGTGGTCATTGTATGGAACTCGTGGTTGAGGGAGCTGCCAATTTGTTGTAAATGGATGGGGCTCTGGCCGGCAAGAACAGTCGTTTTGTCTAGGAATTATTCAATTTTGACTGATTCTTGACTGAAGCATAACGATCAACGGACTCACGCGATGATGACAGTTTCTTATCCGCCATAGAGAGGCAATCGCGTGTCTGCAGCAGTAGAAGGACGGACTGTGTTTCTGAGACTTCAGTGTGCTCTTTTTCTTTGCGGCAACAGGTCTCCCTGGTGGTCTGGCCGCCTGGTGAGATCGCGAACGTGCATGATATCATGGCAGACTTTGCACATTGGAGCGGGATCTCCTTGTGCCTTTGATTATTGCTGAACAGAAACGAGTGTCATCCGCACCGGCGCCTTGAGTGCCCACGTTGGTGCCGAGGGCAGACAGAGGCGTGATATTGCTGGACGTTGGAGAGTTGGGGTCATGTCGTTCTGACATGCGATGGGCCTTGGGAAAGAAGTAGCCTTAGGATATCCAAGGTGCCTGTGACATGTGTGTATGGGACCATTGGGACGAAGAGGTGATCAGAGTCCGGAAAAGGCGAAATTGTGATGTTATTGAGAATGGGAGACGAGACCTAGGCGTCAATTGCGATTGTTAAGGTGCATTTACTTCCACTGGCATGTGCACGTTAACACAGGACATCTTTCGCATACCGCCACTCGATTCGCCCAGATGAATATCACAATGTTGTGAGCAAATGGCCGAACAAATCCCGGGAATCCGATGCGTGAGTTAACAAAAGGCAAGGCTTGCCATCGTCACAACCCTTGACTGACACGCGGCACACAAAAGCAGACCAAATGTTCCTAGCCTCCAGTCTCGGAAGCCGTTAACTACCGGCAGCCACGAGTTACCCCAAGAATCAACGAAAAGGTCCTCTTCCATCGTCTACGAGGGGTCCCTCAGGTGTAGGACAGGACGGGTTCCAAGTCGGTGGTGTATTCCTGAGCCACGATGACTAACAATCGACCTTGATGGAACTTGAAGGATTGGGTGTCGCCTATGGACCTCTTTCGATCGACTAAAAAGGCCACTGCGTCCATCGATGGTTAACACCTCTGGCGGAGAACGGGGAGAGCCGAGTCAGTACATTAAGTGAAGGCCGCGGATAACAATCAGGTCAGTGCTGGATCAGGCACACTCCGATACACCGAGGCTGGCATGATTCACATCGGGTCCTCGGCCAAGTGCTGCCGCTTTCTCCAAGAAGTCTTATCGATTTCCATAGCCCGCAAGAGCTGGCATGTCGACGTATATGCCCGTTGTCGTTGGCCTCGCAACGGACGACAGCCACCAGTACACCGACCTGCACAGCCTCCGTCTCCAGGTCTTCGTCCTGACTTACGCCTTTGTGCAGCACGCTTGACCCGCGTACTACGAGGGTATGTTTGTCGCCGCCAAAGCCAAGGACTCGATCCCGAATGCATGTGTCCAAGATACTCGTTAGCAGTACTATTGTCTTTATTGCCCCATCCCCTATCATGATATCATCTCGCCTACTACTAGCCTCTACACGGTCAGCATCCCCTGGAATAACGCATAACACGGTTTTATACTTCGAGCTAAACCGGCATCCCTCCCCCCTAACGTATACGGTTCCGGACGATATGTAACTGGCCGCCGCCCTCCACCTGACAGCGTCGTTCTGCATGGAAAGAAACTGTCAAACTAAGTCATTCTCTACATTACAGATAATCTTCAAGACAGCACCATTGTTGGAACAACCCGTCGGGAACCCAAGGAGTAAGTGGCGCAGAAGTGGTTTCAGTCGCTTCCAGCCCCAACAAGGATTCCTGGGGAATCCCCGGCTATTCCTAGCCAATAGCATTACAGGGGGTTTCGACGTACTTTCACGGCGAAACCCAAGGCAGTTCGTGTACCACGAACTTCCTTCTTTCTTACTCCTTAAGCAACTAGAACCAATATACAGAGAACTACTGCTTCACCCCTTTTTGACCCGATCGGGTATCCTGTTCTACCAACAATTACAGCAACGTATCTTCTTGCTCTGGCGAGAAATGCGGTTAATGTTAGAGGCACGAATTGAAACACACATATTTCACTATCACCTTGCCTTGTCATTTTAAGTACTTACCCAGGCATCCAGGTAAGTAGGTACATGCCCGGCGCGAGGACCGGACCATGCAAAGACCCGGACCTGGAGCCCCGGTCTCGGCAGATCATCGACCCGAGATGAAAGCGCACGGGCCCGGGGCCTCGCAGGATATGTGGGAAAGAGGTACGTAGCTCAGGACGGGCTGGTATCCCGCTTTTTCTTCGACGGCAGCGACAACAAGATTGCCTCCCTCGTACGCGAACCATCACTCGGCCGTCCCATACGCTCCCTCGTCTTCTGCCAGTCAAGCCGGCTCAAATGGCCTAGGCCTCTCGGCATCGTCTGCTACCTCGAGGATCGTCCACGACGCTTCCATTCCTGACGCGAACTGCTCGAATACGTGACAGGCGCGGCAGGTATGTGGACCTTTCCTGTACCTACCATGCTGTGGGGATGCGCGCTGTTCAAAAGTACCGCCGGTGGGTACCCTCGTCGTCGGATCGGGGCCTCCGGCTGCCATTTGCCACACGACCGCGAGCTGTTCGGTGACGACGAAAGGTTCCATCCAAAAACAACACGTTGAAATCGGGCAGACATCAAAGACACCGCAACTCCACGACGCGCACCCGCAATCTCCTCGTCGCTCTCGCCATTCGGAATAAGAAGAAGGCATCTGACCGTGCTGCGCTCCGCCGTGGCAGCAGTGTACTCCTGCTCTGTCGCCCAGTCGAGCGGATTCAAGGGACAGAATGTCGACAAAAGCAGTCCAGGTCTGAGCTAGCGAAGTCCCCATGCTCCTTCCGACATCGCAAGTTGACTAACATCATACATCCTACCCAGGCCCTTTTTATCACCTTCGATCCAACTTGAAGCAGTGCAACGCAGACACGGGCACTTCTCTAACTCGCCACTTCCTATCCCCTTCGACCGATCCAGTCTCTCCCGCCGAGCATTCTCGAAATCCCACCGACGTACTAGCGATGTCTTTGCTCCTGACATTCCGAACTTAGCAATCGGCTCTGTCCCTCGGGTCATTGTTGGCTTCCGTTCCAGCGGGACGTCGTTGGCTGTCGCCGCCGCTGGCATGATACCATCAAGTCTTCCTTCCTCGACCGCACTGCAACCTTAGCCAAGCCCTCTTACCAGCCACTCCTCTCCTTCAGAATGCCTTTCTCGACGCTGTCTCTGCTGTTACTATCTCGGTGCCCGTCTCCCCTAGGTACGTTATAATACTTCTCGACGAGTTCCAAGCTTTCTCACAGCGATTCGCACTCCATAGGTTTCGGTTTCGTTCACTACGAGACCAGAGAGGCTGCTTCCTAGGCCATCCAGTGCGTCGGATTCATAACCACGATGTCGGATTAGCTATCCAGAAGGACCACCAGAAGGGGTTCGAGGTGTCACGCAGCGAGATAGGAGTTTTATGCCGCTACAAGGGGACCTGACGGGCCATCGAACCTGACCATATCTTCAGGCTCTAGGGCTCATGACCCCATCTTCTACATCCTGTGCTGACTCGGCCTTCTCGCGTCTTCAGCGCCAATTCCATGGAACCATGCTCGCGAGGTCGGCAGAATACAACGCCCCGTTCGTTGCCCTCCCGCCTCTCGGCGGCAATTGGCAGGTACGATATCATTGACCTCCAACTGACTTTGCTATGGCTGACCTCCACCTCGTCTAGGTCGCGCTGCCAACGTTCTTCGCCAAAGGAAATACGGACCTAGGTGACGATACAAGAGGAGACCCCACTCCTGCTCCGGCATAGGAGACAGAAGAGACTCCGGCCACGACTACTAGTCTTGGTCCTCCTGGAGCCACCTCAAAGCCTACCATCGATGCCTCGCAGAACAGCATGATCGCTTTCAAGCAAGTCGAGCCTGTTCAGAATAGAATGGCTACGATCGGACAGCAGCTCGGTGCTGGCGCCTCAACCGGAGACTTACTTCAGCAGACCGCACTAACCTACGGTATTTATTGCCTGACCGCCACTTCAAAGCGCTGCGATCCAACCGAGGCTGTGATGCTCCGTATCTTCTGTATTGAGAACAGAGTCTGGTTGAAGATGTGGGCAAGGATATCAATGCGGTGCGCAAGCCTAGAAGGGCCACGTCATTCAGGATTCTGCCAGCGCAAAGAGACCCCTACGGATCCAGCCAGCACTTCGTTCGCGCTAGCATCATCAATCAATTGCCCAATTGAAGTTTCTGATGTGCGCTCGTTGTCTTTTCCCTTCCGTCGCATCCTCTCCATCCTCATTCAGTACCAAGGGCCTTGTTCCCTCATCTTTCTCGAGCATTTGCACCGATGACTACCAATCATCCATCGTAAGGTCACCGCCAATCCCTCTGCATCGCACGACCAATCTGGCCACGAGCTTGTATCGTCTAAAAGAACTCTCCTCTGCGGCTTCGCCAGGCACGACGAGGAACCCATCGACAGGCCGGATACAAGCGGGCGGACCCTCGCGTGACTTAGCACGAGCAATCCATGTTGGAAAAAAATAGCATGGCGGCCTATGGGAGAGCTGGTGTCACGGTACGTCTCAACCCCCTCGTCGTGATATTTCAATTGGAGTTTCCCTACTAACGCGTCCCTCCTGGCAGTCTGATCGTCTTAATACAACCTATCCCCTTGCCCGATCCCCGATCCACTCGCCTGACTCCGAATCCGCTCGCCCAACGCTGATGTACCTTGCGCCGGCTCCAGACTTTATACCACATCCAAGCTATGCGAAATCTGTCTTGATGTGCAACGGCTGCCCTGACCATCCAGACGAGAAAGGTCCGTTCTTGGCTTGCGCTATGTCCCCAGAAGCTGATCCCGTTTCTCTTATCAGACGGCTTCAGACTCGTGTTACCCTCTTCACTGTCGCTCCTTAGCTTGTGTCCTCTCCCAAGACACAGTTTGACCTGGTGAACTGGAAAAATGAATTAATCGCTTATCCTTCTACCAGTGACTTCACGCAAGATCCCGCTGGGCTCGGCATCCTCCAGCATATCAAAGCACCGTTTGAAGTCGAGCTGGACCCTTTTTCTATCGTTAGAAATTGTCACGACTGTGGTT